>CAKNYM010046149.1:25801-81311 GCA_932195095.1 Andricus curvator
ATATATATATATATATATATATATATATATATATATATATATATATACACACACAGGGTGTCCCAAAGTTCGCGCATAAGGACCACATAGCCCAAATACTGGTGAAAAACAAAAACCATATTTTAGTGCTCCAAAATGTTGAATACTCATTATTTTTTGAGATAAAGAAGGTCAAAGTGGACCAATCACATTGAGTCTTTCAAAGTTTGGCAGTAGTGCTTTAATTTTTAAGAAAATCCTCAACAGCAACTCAATTCACGCTGAACAGTTTTCTCGTTCACAACAATGACCTTTAAAAACAAGTTTCATAGTTTATTATTTTTCAAATCATTTTACGTTTCGTGGTCGGGAGTTTTTTCCCAAAGCTCACTGTTGTGAACGAGAAAACTTTTTAGCGTGAATTGTGTTACTGTCGAGGATTTTTTTTTTTAAATTGAAGCACCATTGCCTAACTGTGAAAGACGCAACGTGATTGGCCAACTTTGACCTTTTTTATATAAAAAATTAATGAGTGTTCAACATTTTTGCGCTCTAACATATGATTTTAGTTTTTCACCAGTATTCGAGCTATGTGGTCCGTATGCGCAAACTTTGGGACACCCTATATATATATATATATATATATATATATATATATATTTCGATTTCGGTTTTGATTCCTTGGGATTCGAACCGAAGGGCCTATGACAAAGCTACCGAATGTGTCCTCGGGTTGCGGATAGAGGGTCCCTGCACCAAGGGTTTCCGCTGAACATGATTGCAATAATTAATCAGCAGTCGCGGATAATTATCCAGGGATCGTCCCGAAGGATTAACCCATAAGCGGAGGCGTAACAACCGTGCCGAAAGCTGAATAGCACCTGGGTGAGGTGTCGCAAACGGTGACTCTGGGATACCAGGCGACCTCTCAGAGTATGCAGCCTTATCCTTTCATGCGGGGCTCTACAAGGATGGACGAACCCTTTCCCCTAGTTGCAAGTAGGAACAACAATGATAACACCAAACATAGTTGTAGTAAGTGCGGTTCAAAACGATCGAACGCGCAGGACTCCCGATAATGGGTCGGACAACAATGCTGACTACCCTAGAGTTGGAGGAATCAATCCAGACAGAGTCAATGCGATGGACCGGCAGAATCTCATTACCTTTAAGTGGACGGACCGACTCAGGGACGAACTGCTGGAGAACTATGATACCAGTATGGCCCCTGAACGAAAAGGTTACATGGCGCGACTGCATACTCTATGGTGCGAGAAACACCAGAGGTCTCGCATTTTTCGCATTAACGTCTACGAAACCGTGCCGCGGAACTCCGAAAAAGGGTTATATAAGCGGAGCGCCTACTCAACCGCAGCCAGAATAAGCTAGCCGCAAAGCAAGAGAGGCGACATTGAGACCAACCGCCAGCAGGCATCCAATAGAGGAAGAACGATGCTTCAGTACCCGGAGAAACATCAGCATTAAGGTTTCTCTGAAGGCCAAAGATGTGGCTGAACTGGAGGAGGAGCTTCGTGGAGTTTTTCCGAAGAGCCCGACATCTGGACTATCAATTATAGGCAGAGAAAATCAACAGTTTTTGTCTGCCCCACCTCGACTCTTCCAAGACCCTCCAGTTCCAAGACCCGCCCACAACAGAGGAGGTTGAGGCATTTTGGAGAGAAGTCTACGAAGTACAGCATCCCCTGGAAGAAAACTCAAAGAATATAAATTGCTTCAAGGAGCTGTGCAGTGCCCTCATAACACCTGAGGAGTAATGCCCACCTATCGCTACCGAGAACTTGAAGAAAGTATTAAGAGGCATGAAGAACTATTCCACTACGGGACCAGATGGTATGAAGATCTTCTGGTGGAAGAAGTTTCCTTCAACCCACCAGCATCTGGCCCGTATTTTCACCTCATATCTAAAGTTGAAGAGCCTATTCGGAAGTGGTTGGTGGAACGGCGCAAAGTGCTCCTGCCGAAGACGGGCAACTTAGCTGACCCTAAGACTTACAGGCCAATAACTTCTCTGAACACACTGTATAAGATCCTCACAGCTTTCATAAATGATAGGATTGTTCGGACAATTGGACCTGTGTGGCGAGAGATGTACGAAAAACGCGGCTCAAAGAAAGGCGTAGGAGGATATTCGGAGAACCTGCTCATCGACAGATGTGCCTATAAAGACGCAGTATCCTATCAGCGTTACCCATCGATGGCCCAGATTGATTAACAGAAAGCTTTCGATTCATCGTCCCATAGATTTATCATCTGTCTGTTGGAAAGCTTGAAGGTTCATCCACACATCGTGAGATGCGTAGAGAGAGATTGATGCCGCCTTGGAAAATCAGATTTACTATCTCATCTGGAAAACATCGTGTGATAACTAACAGTGTCACCTTTCGGAGAGGTGTGTGTCAGGGCGACACCATGAGCCCTCTCTTCTTTTGCCTCACATTATTGCCACTATCTCTCGCACTAGGTCATTCTGAAGGGTATTTCTGCGGCAAACCTGAAAATCGAAAGCATAAGGTCACTCATGTATTTTACATGGATGATCTTAAGAGCTATGCTAGAAATAAAGAGAAACTACATGTAGCTCTAGACATTTTCAAAGAGTACACTCAGGAGATTGGAATGGAGTTCGGGTTAGAAAAATGCACCAAGGTTTATCTGAAGAAAGGAAAACCTAATGGCATCCCCGAAGATCCTGAGCTCGTTGACAGAAGCGCTATACGACGCCTTGGCGCTGGAGATACCTATACATTCCCGGGCGTGCCACAGAGCCGCATTCAGGACGTGCCATCTATGAAGGATACTCTCCGATGCAGATACAAACGTCTCATCCTACGGATTTGGTCTTCCAAACTGTCGGCGAGGAACAAAGTATCTGCGACGTACATGCTTGCCATCCCGGTAGTACTCTATTCATTTCGAGTGGTTCCATGGACGAAGGGCGAGCTCAGATCCCTCGATATCGGGTCTCCAAAGGTTATGCACATGAACAAAAGCATGCACCTTAAGTCTTCTGTTCCGCGACTTTACATCTCACGCTGTCAAGGTGGTCGCGCAATACTGAATCTTGAATGTCTTCACAACAGAACTACTATGGGTACAGCACATATATAGAGAGCACACAAGAAAAACTTCCGCGAACAGCTCCTTGACAAGCGGATGGACGGCATCTTTCACAGAAATTTGGAGAATCAGTCGATGTCCTATGAGCTAACGTTTGCTTTCCTTAAATCACCCGGATTAAAGTTGGGCACGGAAGGTTTCATTTTGGCATGTCAAGATGGTGTCATTTCCACTCTAGCACACCTTCGCCACATTTTCAGCCCAGACATTCCCGATGATAGCTGCAGAGCGTGTAATGCACACCCCGAGCATCTTGGACATATACTATCTAGTTGTCCAACTCATGCGGAAATTACCTACCCTCAAAGGCACAATGCAGCACTACAAGTGCTTTATTACCATCTCTGTCACTCTTACGGCATCAGCCCATATACCGCTCCGCTAAACCCTCCTAGGGAAATAGAGTCAATTGTCGCAAATGAGAAGTGCCGCATACACTGGAACTCCATATTCTCGACAATTGTTTCTATTGCGCACTAGAGGCCTGACATAGTTCTTCTTGACTTCGGGAAACGAACCTTGTTCGTTTTCAAATTTTCGGCACCAGCTGACACAAACGTCATAGCCAAGGAAAAAGAAAAGAAAGAGAAGTAGAAAGACCTTATGAGGGAGTTGCGATGGTTATACAAGGAATCTTCTGTTAAGCTAATCGTCTTGATTAGCAGAAGTCGCTCGTCCTTGGGTGGCTCCGTGTCCTCAGAGTACACTAGACTTTTGCCAAATCATCGTATTACGTCCGTAACAGACAGACTTTAGCGACCACTTGTACGCACACACAATCTTAACGCTTGGGACATGTTGTATGAGGATGTTATTAGTTAATTTAATACGATGTTTGAAATAATTTGCGATGATGTTGTAGGTACAAAATTAGGAGCATGCATGGTGTAGTTTGCAGTTCGTCTTTCACCGCTGTTATGCTTACACAGGGGCCGCAAATGTCGGAGGTGACAACAGTCGCCTGCGAATGCTTTCTTAGACGTACCATGTAACACTCCACAGATTTTTAGTCGCTTGCTTCCTGATGGTCTGACAAGTTTCTTACAATGCGACAGGTTTTTAATAAAGCCGCCTTCTGAGCTGCTGCCAGTAACCTACTGACTCCTAGATGTTCAAGAAGTTCAGTGCATCTTGCGTGCACATTGCCTGTAGTCGAAATCACAATGAAATGAATAAATGCATGTTTCACATTCCTTCATATTGTCTCTACTTCATGCCTTAGCTCGCTATACTTGTGGATCTTAATTTTATAGGTTGCCTGAAAATGTCGGTTAATTGGACAAGCAACGTCGATGATGTAGACTCTTCCACCTTTTTTTTTCTCGCATCACGATGTCGGGTCGATTGGCTCGGATATAATGATCCGTCTGGATACATCCCAATATAAGATTTAATCTTCGTTTTCTAAAATGGGCATTGGAATGTATCTAAAGGAAGGCATCCATTCCGTTAAGAGTCCTAGGTTTATGGTAAGTTGTTAATATATAATGCCCGCCACATCATTATATCTGTGCGTATATTCTCTTTGAGCCACTACGCGACAACCATCATTAATGTGCTCGATGGATTAGTTGGTATATCCACATAATCGGCAACACTGTTCCTTGGAGTCCAGTCTCTAGCCGTGGATGACCTTACGCGGCAGACGGCACAGTTGGAGATGAAAGTTTTGTCTCTGGATACTTTTTTAGAGCTACCATTTTTTGTAGAATGTTATAAGGAACAGTCTTGATGGACCAAATAAAGTGACCTCAGAAGTCCAGGCTTTTGCATCCGGCTCGCGATGAACTGAGCCTGACGCTGCCAAGCTAGGATTTTGTAGAGCTGGCTAAGAAGTAAAGCTTTCATACCGCCAAGACAGCCGATTATGAGAACAACAAGATGGACTTTGTAGCCTTGGTACAGCCTGCTCAACTCGAACAGATTTGCTTGATATTTCGCCCGTTTTTCTTCCTCCTTTGCCGTGATATTACCATCGTCTGGTGCCGAGAATTCAATCATGTAAATGATCTTCGTCTTTAGATCTTGGAGGACAATATCAGACTTTGTAGCACTGATACGTTGAGTGGTGGAAGATGAGAAATTAAAGTAGATCTTACACTGATCGTTCTCCACAACGTACTCGAGATCCCCCTGAGCGTATGGCAAGACGGGCAATAGATCAACACTATAGAAGTGCCTAAGATGGTGATATAACACTTATAGAGCGGCATTGTGTTTCTCTATGTACCCGTAGCATGCATACTTTGAGCTTCCACTGAGAACATGTTCGAGTGTTTCTGGCTCTTGCTTGCGCGCTCGGCAGTTATTATCGCCTACAGCCTACAGGTACATTCATTATGCGCTCGCGGTAAACTAAGGTGTCTATAACGCCGTCTTGACAGGCAAGATGAAATCCCTCAGTCTCCGATCTCAATCCAGCAGACTTGAGAAACATGTTGGGCAGACCCATCGATAGCTCCTCTCTACGTATAATGCCGTAAAATGTACCATGAAGGGGCTTGTCAGCATGTTCTCTTAGTAGAAGCAAATGTTCTGCTTCCTGCACACGACTTGTGAGCACCAAAGGTGTTAGTGATGCTAAGCCTTGTGTTGTGTCGCTGGAATCAAATGGGAGAACAAGCTCCTCTATGGCCCTATCTGCGGCACGGTATAGGAACGCTGCAGCACTGACGACTTCATGTTGATGTGCGAGTTGCATAAGGGAATCTGTGCTATTTAGAACTGAGGAGGCTGTAGCCAGAACCGTTCTTTGATGAAGACACTACAAGCTTAGTAAGCCTCTACCCCCTTTATCTAGAGGGAGGTATATTCGCGGCACGGAAGATCAAGGATGATGACTTCGATGGATTGTCATCATCTTGTGTGTGCTTCAGTCAAGTTGCTTTAACTCATCGACGTTTCATTTTACTGCACCAAACGTGTAGAGCAGTATAGGAACAGTCAGCATATTGGTTGCCTGGATCTTATTTTTCCCAGATGATTCTGGAGCCAAAATTTTGGTGAGAATTTGGCGATACTTTTTTTCAAGGGCCGTTTTTAACACACGCACATTTTGGGTTTCTGCTTGCGGTATTCTAAGATATGTATATGTTTCTCCATTACCAAGATGTTGAATGGTATTTCCGTCTATGAGTTGAACATCCTGATCGTCACGCGATGATGTAGTTTCTAGTCTTCCTTGGTGTAGGTGGACGCAGGCACACTTGTCCTGTCCAAAGCTCATGCCAATCGCTTCAGAGTATCTATTTACCGCCGCTACAAAGATATTAAGGTCCTCTTTTGAAGAAGCAAAGATTTTAAGGTCGTTCATGTATAAAAGGTGGTTGACCTCATATTCTCTTTCGTTCGGCGAGCCACATAGGTATCCATAGCTTTTGCCTCAGAGCACAATAGATAGAGGCAAGAGGGAGATGCAGAAAAGTATCGGACTTAGGGAGTCTCCTTGGAAGACCCCCCTGTTGTATGTGATATAGCTTGTAGTCACTTGTCTTTTGTCAGATGTTATGACAAATCTTGTCCGCCTCAAGAGAATAAGCTTTTTTATGCATCTCACTATTTTTGGCTGCACCTCGAGGCACTCCAAGAGCTTGATAAGTAGCTCATGGTTCGTGTCATCGAATGCTTTACGGTAGTCAATTCAAGCCATGGACAGATTGCGACAATACCTGATCGAGTCCTGGATAATGCATCTGTCTATTAACACGTTCTCCCTGCAACCCGCCAGCCCTCTCTTGCATCCGCGTTGTTCAACTGTTGCACTCCATGCCGGCTCGATAGGTGCTAATATCCTCTCTTTGAGGATGCCAGTGAATAGTTGGTAGCTGGAATTTAAACAAGCTATGGTCCAGTAGTTCTTTGGACTCGACAAATCTGTGGTCTAAGGGATCAATACCGTGCGTCCTTCCGCTAGCCACTGCAGGATGAGTTGTTCTACGTTTAAGAAAGTAGTATATATAAGAGCTAGATGTAGGTGCGTAGAAGTGAACTTCCTCCACCAAAATTTGTTGATTTTATCTGGCCCTGGCGCTGAAAAGTTCTCAGTTCTCGTGATAACATTCTTCACTTCTTCAGCAGTAATTAGTCGACATTCTTCCTCTGGGCAAAAGTTACGAAAGAGTGGTATATCTGAAGCGTCTTCAGTTAGCTGATAAGTATCTCCATATACTCGCTCCCAGAAGACTTGAATCTCTTCTCGACTAAGCGGATTTGTAACGGCTCATGACGTTTTATTGAACAGACGGGAAGCATGAGTAGAAAAGGTGGAATTTTCCTGAATCCACTCCACTCGCCCGTCAAGGCGCTCTTTCGCTGTTGAAAGAGATCTTATTTTTTGCGTCCAGTGTTGCTTGATGGTCAACAGTTTACACTTTTTTTCAGCGTGTGATTTGCTTTTCCTAATTTTCGAGCAAGTGCCCTAACTTTTGGAGTTAATTCTTTATTTGATGCTATGTAGCTAATCACGCACTGAACATTTGATGCATGCCGTCTCGCCGTTTCAATTTCAACCTGAAGCTGTGCAATACGCTCGCGAGTCTTACTCAGGTGTACTGAAGTATCGCTACTTCTATTGTCGCTAAGTAGGGAGACCGCCTTCTTGTAAACTGCACAATTCAGAGTCCAGAGATTAACATTTTTGGGGAGCAAATCTGGGAGAGCAGTATTAGTTTCAGCTAATTTGTCCATCCTGAGAAAGACTTTCTGGTGGATTTTTATTCTTCTATTTCTCATGTTGGCATTATCGGCTATTTGCAAAGGTGGTCTCGCTGGAACGGGTGGTATGTTTGCTAAAGGATGTTGCTTTTCTAAATAAAGAGCTTCATATCCGTGTTTGCACAAAAAAGATACCTGATCTCTCAAATATTGGGGCTTTTTATGAGCATATTCCGGGTGCATGCGAGGGGTTAACAACTCGTGAAGTATGGTGTACACTTGTGCTGAATTATACTGAAGTATCATGAAGTATCTTGAAGTACATGAAATATCCTGAAGTACATCGAAATATCCTGAAGTACATCGAAATATCCTAAAGTACCTTGAAATATCTTGAAGTACTTTGAAATATCCTAAAGTCCTCGAAATATCTTGAAATATCCTGAAGTATCTTGAAATATCCTAAAGTATTTTTAATTATTGTGAAGTATCTTGAAATATTCTGAAGTATGGGGAATATGCTGAAGTATCTTGGAATATCCTAAAGTATTTTTAATTATTGTGAATTACCTAAAATATCCTAAAGTATGTAAATTATCCTGAAGTACTTTGAAATATCTTGAAGTGTGTGAATTATTCTGAAGTACTTTGAAATACCTTGAAGTATGTGAAGTATGTTGAAGTATATGAAATATCCTGAAGTACACTAAATTATCCTGAAGTATCTCGAAATATCATTAACTACCTTGATATATCATAGTGTACCTTCAAATATCATGAAGTATCTTGAAGTCAGTTGAAATCTTTCAAATTATTTTCAATACTGATGTTGTTCAAATTGATATAAATAAATAGTTCTAAGGGCATGTAAAATAGATGCCCTTAAATTGCTTTTTATTGGGATAAGAAACAATTATCAGGACATGTGCAGAGAAACATTGGACCATATTCAGGTCAAAGTGATTCAGTGAGAAGACTGATGGCGGTCAATGTAATATTCTCATTTTCACTGTTATTTGAAGAAAATTTTAGGTCAGGTGTGCTTTCACGTCGCACTTACGCGCCTTTTACATGATAAAAATGATATATTATAACATTTTATATAAGAAATCTACCCTAAGAATAATAAAGTTCATTTTGTTCATTTTTACAACTTTTATTCATAAGCCTAGAAAAAGAATATTTTCCCTCTTAAATGCCGGTTTTTTCAATTAAAAATTTCCGGTCAACCAAATCAAAAGTTGTAAAAATAAATAAAATACGAGGGGGTATACACTCGAGTAATGTGAACAAAATTCACCTTGAGCGAGTACTAAATATATATTTTTTTAATTTTTACAAAAATCAGGTGTTATTTCCTCACCAAAAGGAATAGTTTGTGGAATACCAAATTATTCAAAAATAAATAAAACTTGAAACAGCACCATTTTGAAGCGTTTTTCAAACTAAACATTTGTTGAATTATTGCAAGCACTCCCAATTTTCAATAGTCCTACTTTCAAAGTGACCTGACTTTATACGATTTTGATCTTTCTGGAATAATGATTCAAGTACTAAAAGGCGTTAATTTCTAATCATGCAACTTTAAACAATTCCAAGTTGTAACTAAATGCTTTAAAATGTTTCAATATGAAATGATCAAACACTCCTAATTCAAAATTCTTGCATATTTTAATAGCTTTTAATTTCGAATTATTCAATATACTGAATACTAAAAATTTGAAACATATCAACCATCATAGTCTGTAACAGCCTTAATAATTGAGGCTTTAAATATTTTTGCAATTGCGATTAACCCTTTGAAGAACATCGTAACATAAATAAACATCTTTCTTTTTGCAATTTCTGGTGTATACATTTTTTAATTTTGATTCTTTTTACTTTTTTCTACTCTAAAGCAGTTATCAGATGCAAGAAAGTCATTTCTTATACACAAAAAACTGCTAAAAAAAGTTAAAAAAAGCTCAGTGGTTTAAATGGTTCAATTCATAATACAAACGCTATAAATTTGAAAGGAATCTTATTTTTATGTTTGGACCTACAATTATTCAATTTTGAAGGTTATAAATTACCATTGTGAAAAATAAGTGAAATATTAAAAAAAAAATTAATATTAAACCAAAAACATTTGTATACTTCAATCTAAACGCAGCTGCAAGCATTGAATTCAAAATGAGTGGAATTAAAGATATATTTTAAAAAGAAAACTAAAAGAAGTGATCGACTTTCAAAAGAAGCGACTAAAAGTAAGACAGTGACTCGTTGGCTTTGAATGAGCATTGAAAACGGAATGTTTTCACATTTTTAATGTTTAAATTTAAACGATTAGAAAAGTGCAGACAAGAAAGTCTTCCTAATTTTTTGCGTATTGCATTCAATTATTTTCTAAGAGATAATTCCTGTCTAATTCACCTGTTTTCCAGTAACCAATATGCACTTGGAAAAAAATCGCCAAAACCCTGGAATCAAAATAGAAAATACAGCGAATTAAAAAAATTTTGATTTAGGTATTCATTGAGATTATCTTTATTACTTCTGGTTTACACATTTTTCTGAGCATCTGTGGACTTCTTCAGCATAGAAATACACTAGAAAAGAAATCGATAACATCCAGGAGTCGAAATTAGAATTACAGAAAATTTTCAAAATTTGGAATTTAGTATGTAATAAAATTATTGTCGATTTTTTTACTAGTGTAGTTCTGTGCTGAAAAATTCCACAAATGCTTTGCAAAATGATAAAACCATAAGTGAAGAAAATAATTCTATTAAATACCAAATTCGAAATTTTGAAGTACTTCTAATTTCGACTCAGAAAAATATTGAAACCACAAGTTATAAAAATAATCTCATTCAATTCCAAAATCCGAATTTTTAAAATTCGCTGTATTTCCAGTTTCGATTCCTGTATCTTGGCGATTCTTTTTCTAGTACATTTTTGTCACTGCAAAAGTTTTCACGTACTCGAAAAAATTCGTCCGCTATTTACAAAGGAGGTAACAGTTTTTAGTGAAAACAGGGGTGAACTAAGCATGAATTATCTCTCAGGAAATAATTGATAAATATACGCAAACATTGGGAAGACTTTTTTGACCTTCAGGTATCTAAAAAATTGAAACTCAGGAAAACTTAAAAACTCTGCAAACAAGAAATTTTGTCAACCCTTTTTTCGAGTGTGGGTACCCAAGCTGCCATGTGGTTCTGCGATCCTACGAGAGTATCGAGAGATAGTCCATGTAGACGTAACTTAGATGTAGGGTAAAGTCTGGGACCTTAAGAGGTTCAGAGAGATAAGAGACGGGGTCCCGAGGGGCTCTTACTGCCACGTCGGTTCTCCGATCCTGCGAGAGTCTCGAGAGAGGTTCCATGTGCGCGTAAGTTAAATAAACGGTATTGTCTAGGCCCTTAAGAGGTTCAGGGAGGTAAGAGGCAGGTTCCAGAGGAACTCTTACTGCCACGTTGGTTCTCCGATCCTACGAGAGTATCGAGAGATAGTCCATGTGGATGTAAGTTGAATGTAGGGTAAAGTCTAGGACCTCCAGAGGTTCAGGGAGCGAGTTTGATTCTCCGATCTTACGTTGAGGATCGTGAGAAAGGGTCAGATTTAAATATATTCAATTCGTTCTCCGACTCTAGAATGAGGATCGTGAGAAGGGATCCCGGGGTTAAAGACGGAAGTCAATTACTTTCCGATCCTACGGCAAGGATCGTGGGAGATGGGCAGGTTTCAGCACGTTTGAATCGCTCTCCGATCCTACAGGGAGGATCGTGAGAAGGGATCCCGACGGAAAATGGCGCGAAGCAATTAATCTCCGATCCTATGGTGAGGATCGTGAGAGAGGGGTAGGTTTAAGCATGTTTAAATCGCTTTCTGATCCTACAGGGAGGATCGTGAGAAGAGATCCCGAGATTAAAAGCCACAATGCGTTTAGTCTCCGATCCTACGGTGAGGATCGTGAGAAGGGAGTAGGGCTTAAGTACGTTTAAATCGTTCTCCAATCCTACGGGGAGGATCGTGAGGAGGGATCCCGACGTAAAAAGGCGCTGTACAATTAATCTCTGACCCTATGGTGAGGATCGTGAAAGAGGGGCTGGTTTAAGCATGTTTGATTCACTCTCCGATCCTACAGGGAGGATCGTGAGAAAGGATACGCCATCCGATGGCAGGTGGTGCAGGCGGAGCGAGATGCTCGCCGGGCACCGGTCGTCGATCAACTAACGAACTGACCGCGGGACTGGACCTCGTCCCGGGGCCCACTCGTCACGCTGCACGTGGCGTAGCTTAAGTACTAATAGAGGGTGGGGAGCGAAGCGCGCGAATATTCAAACTGAATTATCGGAAGAGGAATGTCCAAGAGCTTTCATTCTTTGGGGGAGCAACGGAATAGCCGAAACTACTATTGTTTAGACAATTGGTAGTTTTGTTGTGTAACACAATCTCATTAAAGGCCAACCCGATAGATACTCGGAATGGAAGATCGAGAACGATGAACTGATCTATTATCGTCCTGATAACAAAAAAGCTATGATTGATGACGAACATCCATGGAAAAGGTAGTCAAACCTTGTGACATCATGACTATCCTTCGAGAAAACCATGATACTCCGTAAGCAGGACATCTCTGTTGTGATAAAACATTGCAAAGAGTACGCCAAAATTATTATTGGCCAGATATGACCCTAGATGTTAAGTCCTTCGTCGAAGACTGCGAAATTTGCGTCAAGGGCAAACACAATCAAAGGCCTATAAAAGGACATTTGATTACCCTGCCCTTAGAAACTCCCTGGGACCAGTTATCCGTCGATACCGTCGTCTTTCAAACACGAGCAAAAAGGGGGAACTCTAATTTGATTGTCGTTCAGGATTTATACACTAAGCATATCGAGTTATTCCCAGTTCGGAATAAGACTGGTAAATCCGTGGTTAAAGCACTCGATACGGTTTTCAATCGTTGGGGAACCCCGAGGTCAATTGTTACGGATAACGGTACGGAGTACATAAATAAAGATATCAGAGCCCTTTTGTTAGCGAGAGGCGTTAAACATATCACTACCCCGTTAAGTGATCCCCAAAGTAATCCGGTCGAGCGCGTTAATCGAACCATCCAGTCAATGATGTCCGCATTCTTAAACGAGAACCATAGGGAGTGGGATGTAAATTTGTCGCAGATTCAGTTGGCTTATAACACTGTTCCGCAATTAGGCAGTAGAATATCATCTTTTTTTGTGAATCACGGGCGCGATGCTGTGGTGGTGCACGCTACGAGGTTCCCTGAAAATGTGGACAACTCCACCATCAAGGCCTCAATAGACAAATGGACAGCGCGAATGAGTAAAATTCACGAATTCCGTCACGAAATAGAAAATCAGATTAAGAAAAACTCTGACAAACGCTTGGCCAGGGTGAATTCGGATAGACTCAAATCAGTAGAGATCAAGGTGGGAACTGAAGTCTATTACCCTAATTAAAAGGTAAGTAATAAGGCAGATGCATATTCCTCGAAGTTGGCACATAAATTGGCACATTATATTTTCAGCTTGATTCATTCGAGCAACTCACCAGCTCCCCATCGACCTCCGTCAGGCGAATCGACGATTGTTAGAATATCAGGGTTTACGACACCCCGCTATGGCTCCTCTACCCCGGCACCAGTTTCAGCACGAGTTCTGGAGCTGAGACGACAACAGATCGACCTGGATCAGAAGATGCTAAATTTGAAACTCCAAATCAAGGTCGAGCGGACCCAATTCGCACCATCCGAGAAGATTGACCTCAGTCAAATCAACGTTCCAATCGATGTCAACTTCGACTTCATGGAACAATCGGATACGACAGACCAGTCAGCAACACCACTGGAAAAGGCTCTACGAGACGCAAACAAACTCTTGGATAACAAGTTTGAATCCGCACCCAGTTGTTCGACAAGTGGGGTCGATCTGAGATAGCCTACATTGGAGTCAGGAGAATCGTTAGTAAGCAGAGAAGCCCAGAAACTACTAGACGAGATCAAAAACTTGCCCTCGTCTGAGTTGAAGTTGACAATGCCAACAAGGCTCACCCCCGCCCAAATGCAGGCGGAGAATCTTCGACGAAATGGAGTTCCAAACACCAGCCATTCAACCAGGAGATCCGAGGTGCATGGAAGGGAATTGAAATCGACCGACAACCCCAAGGCATTGGTTGCTCCATCAGTAGTGGTGCAGCATTTACCCTTCGGCAAGATCCCGAGCTT
Source organism: Andricus curvator (assembly GCA_932195095.1). Lineage (NCBI taxonomy): Eukaryota > Metazoa > Arthropoda > Insecta > Hymenoptera > Cynipidae > Andricus > Andricus curvator. Next base: position 39,804 of record CAKNYM010046149.1, read on the forward strand.
CGACGACGTTCTCAAGGAGCTGGGTGTTCCACATTTTGTCAACCAGCGAGGCTGGTCAAAGCCATCATTAAGAAAAGAGCAGAGATTCTTGTGAAAAAATTAGAGGCTATCAAAGTCGACCGTGGGACCCAAACTTGCGTCTCATACGTCGGAAAACAACATGTCGCTGGTTGCATCAATTGTAAGTCCAGAGAACACCACTTCAAGGAATGCCGCCTTCCATATCGGTCTGAATTCTGCCGAATTTGCGAATCAGACGGATTCGACACTGCCGACTGCATTTATCCACACGGGCTCGAACATGAGCAGGCCCTAGGAAGATGTCCGGGATGTTCAAGAGATCTGACCCTTTATGTCCCGGAATGTCTGGACTGCAACGTTCGACACCAAGGACTGGTCGACTGGCTCAGGTTGAATTACACAACGTGGCCAATGTGGTTAATTCCCACCGACCACCAATATCTGGTCCGTGAAGGGGAGCAAGAGCTCAAAAGACGGTTCAAGGCAAAGTTTACTGACACCGAGGATTACCCCAACAGGTTGAGGTGATTCCTCACCAGAGAAAATGCCCTGGGCAAAGGGGCAGTTCCAGCCAACCCTGAAGCTCCGAGTGCGATCCAACTCTCGGAGGAAAAGAGAAAACTTGCTGTCAAAGCCCTAACATCGCCCTAACATTTTTTTGAGATTCACAGATGAATAACTACAGAATAGAGGAAAAATACGGCGAAGCTAAAAATATATATTTTTTACCTTGAAAATCTAGGTTAAATTTGACATTTTTTGACAAAAAGTTGTATGATTGGATACCATGTAAATTTGATTATTTGTCGTATTAAAGGGGTTTTGGGGTCGACGAATTGGAATACAAAGGAAAAATGTCAAAATTCAAAATGGCGGACCCAAATTGTCAGACCGAGCCGATATGACTGCAACTTACTTTAGGGGTGATTTTCGGGTCGCTGATGTCGAATCTATAGTCAAAATTTCAAAATTGAAAATGAAGGATCCAATATGGCAAAATGTGATTGTGAGAATATAACCGATTTCATTAAAAATCGTTACTTGGGGTTTTTTATGTCGTCGATTCCAAATCTACAGTGGAAATTTAAAACTGTTAAATGTCTGATGCAATATTGCATCATCCAGTCAACATAAAAATTCAAATCATAAAATTTCTTGATTTTCACATTAGATTTGAAATTGACGACATGCAAAACCCCCAATAGCGATTTTTAATTAAATCGGTTATATTCTCACAAGGACCTTCAGCCATATTGGATCCTTCATTTTGAATTTTGACTTTAGATTCGAAATCACCGACCCGAAAACCCCCCCTAAAGTAATTTGCAGTCATATCGGCTCGGTCTTACAATTTTGGTACGCCATATTGGATCCGTCATTTTGAATTTCGAAATTTTTACTTTGTATTTCAATTTTAACACCCCAAAACCCCTTTCATACGACAAACAGTCAAATTTTCATAAGTGAAAATCATTCATGCGATGAAGGTGCAAAATAGGTCATTCAATTGCATTCTTCTTACAAAAAGAAAGTTCTAGGTTGATTTAAAGCCCATATTTGGATTCAGCATGACAAAATCTATTAGAATATATGTGTAATATAAAATGTGTATTTATTTTTAAAATGTGTATTTAATGTGTAATATATGTAATATAATATCTGAGCGCCCATGGTATCCAATAATACAACTTTTTGTCGAAAAATGTCAAATATAACCTAGATTTTCGAGGTAAAAAATATATATTTTCAGCTTCTTCGTACTTTTGCTCTATCTTGTAGTTATTCATCTGTAAATCTCAAAAAAGTTCATCCCTCTAGGTTATGCGTGTCAAAAGTTCTGCGATTTTGTCACGAACTTTTTCACTTTAGCCCACTACGCGCCATTGTTGGAAGAGGACGCGAGAACAACTCATGCAATCCCAACACTTGGAAGTCTCCAAATAACAACAACAACCGACAAAACAACACGGGATATGGAAACAACTGGTCATCTTAAACGATGAGCGGCACTGCAAATCGTCCAAACGGAAACACAGGGGCAACGAGGCCCATACGAAGAAAACTCCTGGCGGCAACAACAAAATCAGCCACAGTACCGCGTACAGAACATGAAGTTGGAAGCACCAGCGAATTCTGAGCGTGAAGATTTTCACAACGAAGAACAGCTGCTCGACTCGGAAAACGAGCAAGAGCCACGTCAATAAATCACAATAGATAAAAAGAAAAAGTTGACGTGGCAACCGACACGATATATTTTGCGAATATGCTCACGAACACACGCGAAGAACTCACCGAAGAGACGGAAGACGTAACAAAGAAAAAAAGATCTAAATGTCACACGGCCAATATCCAAATTGCTGGGATCGTGACAAAGTGTCTCATAGATACAGGTGCCGAAATTGCCTATATATCGGAAGAGTTCCTCAATGGAAACAAAGAGCGTTTGACTCGATACCCATGCTTGCTATTGGCAGGTGTCGCCGTAGCCGTACCCCTGGGGGGCAAGGCGGTACGTCTTACTCGACGAATCTACGCGGACGTTCAACTACCCCATACGACCATCCAATTAGTGTTCATAGTGGTACCACGCCTCTCACGCACATGCATAATTGGGATCGACGTATTGGACGAGCACCTAACCAATATCAACTTAGACACGAAGACCCTGACTTTCCCATAGCTACATGGACAACCAGCAATTAGGATTCTACAAGATGAAAGTGAGAATAAACAAGATGGAGATTACAACGTATGTACAATTGATTCCTCAGAGATAAAGGAGGGGAAACCCAATGAAAAATCAAGAGAGGAGGAGCATATAGAAAATGATCTCCCGCGGGATGTGACATGGGAGGATTGAAAAAGCAAAATTGAAGAGAGTCAAGAGCTCAGCAGAAAAGAGAGAGAGAGAGACTCGGTGAAATTTTGTGGTCACACCGACGCGTGAAGAAAAACCATTTGTATATCGCAGCTACCCAATTTCAATGGCCCACAGGGATAAAGGGGAGGAAGAAGTATATGCTGAAAATTCAGCGCTCAAACAGTCCATATATCAACCCTGTGGTGCCGGTAATAAAGAAAGATGGAACCATAAGGGTTTGCTGGACGCGCGCCGACTAAATAACATATTAATTGAGGACTGGGAATGCCCTGAACCAGCGGAAGTACTTTTCCAGAAGTGCAAAAGAATGAACGTCATGTGAAATCTCGACATGACTAGTAGCTTTTGGCAGGTGCCATTGCATCCCCATATCAGAAAATACACGGCTTTTCAATACCGTGGACGAAGCTACGAGTTTCGAGTCGTGCCGTTCGGTTTAAAGACGATTACCGCAGCACTTGTCAGAGATCTCGACCACGCATTGCAAGGACACGGCGACCAGGTCATTTCATTCGTAGAGGACACTTTAATAACGTCGGAAACAAATGAAATACATTTAGAACATCTCAAAGAAATCCTGGGAAGACTTGAAGTGAACAATCTAATGCTAAATCTCGCGAAGTCTCATTTCTTCAAAAAGGAAACGAAGTTTTTAGGTTTCATACTAACGACGGAAGAAGTGAAACCGGATCCAGAGAAAATCAAAAATATTCATGACTTACCCGCCCCTCGAAACGTCAAACAACTACGAGGTTTCCTCCGGCTCATTAATTTTTAATCAAAATTAAGCAAGGAGCATGCCTCAGAGACAGCACCCCTTCTGAAACTGATAAAAAAGGGAGTCACATGGAACTGGAACGACGAGGCGCACGAAAGTTTCGAGAAGATTAAAAAAAAATTCGGCACTGCAATTATGCTCCACTTCCCAGACTCGAGCAAGACATACTACCTCGAGACAGATGCGAGCAGTTATGCGTTCGGTGCAGTCTTATATCATTTGAATGACAAGAAAAAGAAAGAAATTATCACTCTTTCGAGCCAAAGACTGAAAAGACCCGAGCTAACATATTTTACCACTAAAAAAGAGCTGCTGGCCGTTGTATGGGCTCTGCAGAAATTTCGCACGTATCTACATGGTGCAGAAATTATCAACAGGACCGATCATCTGGCACTTGCATTTTTAAAAACAATGAATTTTGTAAATGCCAGAATAACACAATGGATCCTAGAAATACAGTATTACAGAATTAAAATCGAGCACTTACCTGGGAAAGAAAACATCAAGGCGGACGTACTGAGCAGAAAACACGACGGAGACAGCTACAAGAAAAATCGTGGAGAAACGCGTGTCACCATAAATGCGCTCAGCTACCAATGGACCCAGGAAGTAGAACAAATGATGAGAAACATTCCACAAAAACAACAAGAGGATAAAAGATTACTGCAACTCGTGCGGGACACGCAGAAAAATGACAAAAATCCGACACGTTTCAAAATCCTAAACGAAACTTTGTACAGCTTCGATGGATCAACATGTCGCATATGCGTGCCTCAGAAATTAATGGAAATGATTATATGGGAATGTCACAAATCTTACGGATGCCCTGGTGCGGAGAAAACGTATAAGATGTTGCGCGAATCTTTCTACGTACCACGCATGGCTAAAGTCACGCGACACACGCTGGCGACGTGTGACTCATGCTAGCGCAACAAACTATCGACGCAAGCATCACGAGCACTCCAGGAGCCCGTGCTATCAAAAGAGCCTTTAGAAATTATATCGTTTGACTTTTTTGGCCCATTGACCAAGAGAAAATATGGATATGAACATCTGCTCGTAATGATAGACACATTCACTAAATATACGAAACTGTGTCCTCTACGCAAAGCAGCAAGCGAAATGGCAGTAAGAAAATTAGACGATTTCATAGAAAATTTCGGGAAACCACGCGAAGTACTGTCAGATAGAGGCACTCAATTTACTAGCTATCGATGGAGGCAGGCCCTGGAAGAGCGAGAGATACGAATGATTCTCACATCGATAAGACACTCACAAGTAAACATGGTAGAGAGGGTGAATCGCTAATTGGCTCGACTCTTTAGAACCCTCCTATCATCGGATCGACATGGCGGGTGGTGCTCCCAATTAGAGAACATCGAGACAATAAGCAACAAACCGCACCACGACACGACCGAGATCACGCCATATGAGGCATTATGGGGACACAGGCCCAAAAGATGGTGGGTAGACCTGCTGCTGCGCACATTGCTACACCCCCTAATGAATCGTCAAGAGCAATTAGTCTTGCTTAGGGATCGAATCAAGGGAAAAAGAGAGAAATTACTGGACAGAATAAATAATAAAAAGAAGGGCGTGACTTTCCAGATTGGCCAGTGGGTACTGGCCAAAGCGTGTACGGTATCAAACACGGCAACAGGTGCCATGGCAAAATTCTTGACATTGTACAAAGGGCCATACCGTATCAAAAAGCAAATAGCTACGAACGTCTACGTTTTGTGTGATACAGAGAGTGAAGAGGAGAGGGGACAGTACCACGCAAACGATCTCCGCAAGTACCTGAGCCGGAAAAGCGAGGGTGGAGATGAAGAAAATGCAGCTTCGAAACCCGAAGGGACTCAGAAGCAATGAAAAATCGTAGCCTATGTCAGCACGGACCCAAAAGTCTAAGATGCCAGACGCTAGTACCAGCTTCGAAGCCATTGACGTTCTTCCCAGCATTGGGATCCAATGCGATATAGACCTGGAAGAGAAAAAAGAGTTTAAACCGGACAAACACACATATGAAACTCTGAATACAAGGGCACGCTTCATTTCGACCATTAAACGCAAAGCGGTACTTCCACCAAGCACTTCGGTTTCGGAAGTAAGCGCACCTCGATTCGTGCGTGACGTCAGGAGGACAAGGGTAGGAACATCCGACAAGATTCAACCAACGGACAGAATTTTGATTCCTCGGCCATATCTCCCTGCCCAGGAAGAGGCAGAAATTCACGTGAACATTCCAGAAGAGTCTCCCGTACCAACACCCACGGATCCACCTGTATTATTGCCCGTGGTCACGCAGGAAGAGGCCCCCTCGGAAAAACAGCCGTCGGCCTCCCTCGAGGTCGAAGTCGCCATCCTACTTGACGAAGTGGAAGTTTTGTACGAAAGCAAGCCTAAACTTGTCGAACTGCGGGGGACTTGGCAGGTCATCACGTCAGAAGAGGCTGCCACAGTGTCGCAAAGAAGCGAGATAGAAGTTTCTACCACGCCTAATCAGGTGGAAATAATCTGCGAGAGAGAAATTCGACCCGCAAGATCACCACACGACACTCCCAAGATCACGCATGAAGAAGCTCTACTACCGTCTACGTCTAAAGCAAAAGCGCAAAACATTGTGGAAGAGATACCTCTGCCGACACGAGCAGAAGATGAGACATTAGCGAATGAAATTGAAGAGGAGATCAGGGAAGGACTGATCGTACACAACCTGGGACACATACGGTTCCAGGAACCTGAAACTCCGAAGGAGGAACAGAGAGTGGAAAAAAGATCCAATAAGTCGGAGAAGGCATGGCTTCAGAATAATGCAGAGAAAGCAGGCACGACGCGCTGGTCGACGAAATCTTCCAGAATCAGGATTTACGACCAGCGAAACGAGCCTGTTTAGAGCCGGAAGGAGACATACCTGAGGGCCAGAAACTGACAGCCAAGAAGAAGCCTAAACACTTCAACATCCAGCCAGCCCTCCGGAATATCTATTTAAAAGAACGAAGGGACAAGGCACGAGAGCAAAGGAAAGAAGAGAGAGAGAGAAAGTCGATGCAGGTCTCGGAGAAGCAGCCCCCGGAGAAACAAAGGAAATATATGCAAAGTACGAAGCCTGGAATCCAGCACAAGAATGGCCAATCAGCGAGAACGGGACTTTTGTGGAGACAAAGCCATTACGAAATCCTTGCCTAAATAACCGAGAGGAAACCCAAGGAATCTGGCAGAAGTTAGATGGAACTCTTCAAAGCGAAAATGAGATTTCTCCCAACATCAAGCCTACGATCAAGGAAATTGAAGCCATTACGCTTGAATAGGCAAGATCGTGTCATCCTTACAATTTATCTTTCATTATAATATATTATCTTAGTTGGAATCTCTCGATCTCTTTTCTTTATCAGTATTTTAGATACTCGAATTTTTTTTGTATAATATCAAGCGTTCTGCTTCAATTTCGGGGGCAGCTGTAACCTGCGAGTTACAAGGTAAGCCTGAGCATAGGCAAAAGGAATGTCTCCTGCGTGATGCTAACAGAAAAGTAGCATCACACAGGAGAAACTTTAAAGCGCAAACTCCAGAACTCCCACTCAGATACTACTGCGTAAGCGTGGGAGGGCAAAGTGGAGCACGGGAAATAAAAAGCGTTCCCCGGCCGAAAAACGGCATTCTGAATCTTGCGTCTGAAAAGCGCAGATCACAGCGTGGAGACCTTGTGAGAAGACTTGAGGATCTATCCTCTCTTCTTTTCAGACAAGTTCCCCCAAAGTGGAGAGCTACAAAGTATTTGGCGTAAAAATCAAGTATCTTGAAGAGTCTTCCAAAAAGAGTTGAGTCTCTTTTAAAAGAGTTGAGGTGATTGCCTCGGCAAAAACTGTTTCTAAAAGGAATTCAATTTGAAAGTGATCTCCACTCGTCAGAGTCGAGGCTAAGAAATTTTCTAAGCGATTTCGAGCAAATAATTGAATATTGTGGCTGAGTTCCACCTATACAAATTTTTCTTTGATCTTTTTATCTGGTGAAAGGCCTTCTCTTTTTGTATAGAAGTATTTTTAATTGATTAGAATATTATATTGGAATTATTGACCATCTTCATGGTTATACCGAGACTCTTGGTCTGCATAATACAATATGATATCCAGCTGAACTGGCAGTCGTATCTTGATTGGTTTACAAGCAGACGAGAAGTTCCATTGCTCTACCTGGTTGCTAAAATCGTTGAGTACAAATCCCAGGCTGGAAGAAAATACCTCATTGTGAGAAGGGACTCGGAAGTCCGAAAAATATAAATTCTATCTCTACGAAGAGATTTTAAAAGTCGAGTCAGCTCGCAACCACCTGCCCTCGCTCTCTCTACCGTTGAGAACAAAGCGTTTTACCTGAGGCCTGAGCATTCCTTAGCCCAGCCGATTAGCCCTAAACGTGCTTGCTTAGTGTCATCACCGGATTGAAGCAGAAACACCTGATGGATAGGTAGTAAAGTAATAAATAGCTCCTAGCAGAGAATAAGAATATCGTTAGATTACCCTTTGTGTGCCATAGCGCCAATTTATTTTGTTTTGACTTGTGGTTAACAGTTAATGGAAGAACTTAGAGACCAAAGCTGCTTGCTATATAAATCACCTATTTAGAGATCGGCTATTTGTAGATTGGGAGAAATTAAATAAAACCAAGAGTGGATTAAAAACTCTAGAGAGAGTACATTACTTTTATAAAGGAAGGAAATGCCTTGATTCAGTAGAGATTTAAAGCGAATATGAGAAAACGGATGAAAATTACATAAACAAAAATATAATTATTGTACGCACTATTATTATTGTTATTTAGATTTAATTATATGTCATTTCTTCATAATTGAGAAAATTAATAAAAGTTTAGACTGCCCGATGTGCAGGATACTCATATGAGTTTTAGTGAGCTTCATACCAAATTTTAACTCCGAGAATAATACGAGATCGTAGGGTATAATTCTAATAAGGAGATATCCTCTTATGAGAGGCATAATTAAAGATATTGCGTTTCCTTACTTATAATATAAAATGAAATTAGCTAGGGACTTAGAGACCTGTATGTAAAATATAGTTTAGCACAGGCATAATTGAATAAAAAGATTTTGATTGTACTTGAAACTTTATCCTTTCTCCATGAGGAACCCCTTTTATCCATTGCATATTTACTCGATTTATAAATTAAGATGTTAGTTAACAAAGCCAATAAATAGGCGGTTACAATATATATATATATATATACATACATATTTGCTTCTGGTATAAAAAACTTCAACTTGCTTTCAATATCGTCAAGGAGTACACAAGGGAGATTGGTATGTACTTTGGATTGGACAAGTGTGCCAAGATTAATCTAAAGAAAGGAAAGATTACTGATGTTCCCGATGACTCTGAGCATGTGGATATAAGTGCTATTAAACATCTTGACACTGAAGAGAACTATACATACCTGGGCGTGCCTAAAAGTAGCACCCGGGACGTAACATCAGTGAAGGAGTCTCTCCAAAGCAGATACAAGCATCTTCTTCGACAGATTTGGTCTTCAAATCTGTCGGGGTTGAACAAGGTGTCTGCGAATAACATGCTTGCCGTCCCGGATTTACTGTACTCGTTTGAGGTGTTCAGGGCATAACGAAAGAGCTTACGGCCCTTGATATCGCCACGCCTAAGATCATGCATATGCATAAGAGCTTGTATATCAATTCGCCCGTTCCACGATTATACATCTCACGCTGCCCAGGCGGACTCCTAAATCTCCAATGTCTTCATAACCGACTTGTTCTAAGTAAAACTTACATCGTTGCACATGGCAGAGATCCTCTCCTAAAAATGGTCAGGAAACACGAGATGATTGGCAGAGGAGCGTTTCTTTACAAAGCCGCGGAGAAGGCCGCCGAGATCCTTGGCCTGAATTTTAACATCAGATGAGAGGAAATTTTATTACTCCATCTAGATGCCTCGCTTCTAAAAGCCGAAGTAAAGAAAGCAGAGGATGAAAAATTCTGCCGACAGCTAATCGACAAGAAAATGCACGGAAACTTTCACAGAAATGTAGAAAATCAGTCCTTCTCGAAGGAGCAAACTTTTGCTTTCCTCAGATAATCAGGACTTAATGTAAGTACAGAGAGTTTCATTTTCGCATACCAGGACATTTTCACCTTAGTATACCATGGCCGCATTGTACGTCAAGAAGTTCCCAGCGATATGTGCAGAGCGTGTCATGCACTCGCTGAGCACCTATAACACATATTATCCGGGTGTCCCATTCACGCGGGAACGTCGTCTCTTCACAGACATAATGCGGCCGTAAGAGTGCTTTATCTTTGTCGCACTTACGGCATTGGCCGCGACCCTGCGCTGCCGAACGCTTCGAGGGAGAAAGAGTCAATTGTCCAAAACGAGAAGTGCTAAATTTTCTGGAACTATGATTTTCGGGCAGCAGTCTCCATTGCATACTAGAGGCCTGAGATCGTTCTTCAAGACTTTGAGAAACAAACTATATTCGTAATCGAATTCTCGGCTCCGGCCGACTACAACATCACTGCCAAGGAAAAGAAAAGAAAGGAAAGGTATCTAGACCCTTAAAGGGGAACTCCAACGACTGTACCCAAAATATTCGGTTAAATTAATTGTCCTTGTGATCGGTGTTCTCGCAGGTGTGAAACTATCACTGGTTCGTAACCTTAAAGCCATACCTGCGTTCCAAAATTATGCCAATGCTCTTGCAAAATGGATGCAGAAAGCTGTCATCCTTGGGTCGCTACGTGTCCTCAAGAGACATGAGGTTTCAGCCGGCTTGTCGTTGTGATTATTTCGTTGCGCCCTGTGGCCACCCGTCTCACGGTCGTGAGACGTGGCCATGAGTGCGATTTGCCGCGGTTTTTCTGGATGCTTGTGTCATCTTTGAATGGCAGTTGCTCCCGGTGGGACCCTGGGGTGATTGTTTACCTTTTTTTAAAATTATATATACATAACCTCTCCGCGTGAACCACCCATATGGATTCGTGATGCAATTGGAGGATTGCATAATAATAGTTTTGTTGAGAAGATTAGAAGAAGGTTTCCAAAATGTGACTTTTGGAATTATTAAAAAGTGTCCTGAATTTCTTAAATTTATTACGTTAGTTAATGTTCAAAAAAATAATTACAAAAATCATGGCAAAACTGCATAAAAGGTCGATTCCCTTCGATTTTCTTCAAACTTGCATATTTTATGTATTTTTTTCATTCTGAACACGAATCTGACCATAAAAAAGTGTTGCTCTCTTACTGTTTTCGAGACATCGAGATTTTTACTATTGAAAATGTCGATTTTTATGACTGGGGTATTTACGACTCGTATGCACCGTCGACCCCTTTCCGAAGGTTTTTGGTGGGGGGCGTAGGGATTAAGCGATTTTTCCATTTATTTCGCGTTAATCATAAAAAATACATAAAGTATACCAGATTCGTGTTCAGCATGAAAAATACATAAAATACGTGAGTTTAAACAAAATAGATCATGGTAAAATTGTTAGTTAGTCTATGAAGTCAAATTCTCATTAACACATACAAAAATTGAATGAAATAAATTCAGTACGGCGTATAATATTTGTATTGTTTGGGTGAAAATATCAAATAACAGATTTCTATTCATTACACATATTAACATTCCGTTTCTTTCGATATGTTCATGCAGCTAAAAAAATATGTACCATTCAAGAATGAAAATAGAGACCGAAAGGAGTTCAATAATATGGTATAGACACTATACAGCTAATACCCGGCGAAATCGCGGTAACGTATCAGCTGTAACCACGTCTTACGACCGTGAAATAGGTGGTTACAGTCTGCGATGGACTCAACACGATGATCCGGAAGAAGCATCGTGTACCCTGAGGACGAGTAGCGACCCAAGAACGACCGCCTTCTGCATTTTCCCCGCAAGTGTATTAGCACTTCGTTGACACGCAGGGATGCTTTTCAGGCTATTAATCAGTAAAAGCTTGGCACCTTCAAGACTACCGGTGGTCAGCACGACTAGCTTAACAGAACATTCTGGGTATAATCGTCGCAACTCCCTTATAAGGTCTTTATGTCTCACGTTCTTTTTATTCTATTTGGCTGTGATGATCTTGTTGGCTGGTACCGAAAATTCAATGATAAACATGGTTCGTTTCTTAAAGTCAAGGAGAACTATGCCAGCCCTCGAGTTAATTGTATAAAGGATGAAAGTCGATGGGATCTAAAATTTGTGTAATACACATATTTTAAAATAAGGAATTAGAATTTTCATTTTTTCTGTTGAAGGGTACAATAAAACTTCAAAGTTTTTACAAGCGAACAATATAATAATGGTAATATCCTAAAAATCTGTATACATTAGAATTGTAAAACAGTTATTGGAAACATTAAAGGCTAAAAATTCGAATCTATGTAAAAAATTAATTTTCTAAAAATAAAAAAAGTTTTGTAAAATTGTAGAGAGGATCAATTGATTTTATAATTACAAACTGAATGTAAGTTATAATATAAAAATCATTATGGGAGCGTTCACATATTACATAACATTAAAGAAGGGAGGGTTTCGTTTTTCGTTACGCTCTGTTTATTGGGGGAGGGGGTATTTTTGACCCGATTACGTAACATTTTTGATTGCATATATTTATAAAAAAGCAAAGAGTGAGAAAAAGGTTGATATCACGTGTGCGTAAAAGTGAACGATTTCCATCCATTACTTTAAATCCGTCAGAAAATTTGAAAACAGATTGAAATTAACAAAGTGGCGACGTTTTTATTAAAAAGTTAGGAGACGATTTTCACAAAAAGAACGAACTTTTTTCCCTAAAAGTATAATTTTCGAATGTTTTGCGTAAACGATGCAAGATATCAAAAAAGAGCGAGAGGCATTTTTTGTAGGACATTTTAAAATTTCAATTTCAAAAAATAAAAAGAAAACTTCTCGTGGCCAAGAAAATGATTAAGCCCACATAAAACTAGTAGAATTTCTTGCTTATAGAAGGTCCAATTCGGTAAAAAATAAAAGTGTTGGTGAAAGCAACGAACAGAGGCAAGGAATGATGTACAGGGTATTGTCTGATGGCCTTCGATCGCAGGTATCGCAGCACCTTTGATGGACACCTGCTCTTTTCTTAGAATACCAGTGTTAAGGCCACGGAGTGGTCTTAGGCAGAAGAGAGGGACAACAAAGGCATTGTAGAGTCCCCGGTAATCGTCGGAAAGGAGTTTCAGTTTGGGCCTGGCCTCTCGTTGTATCAAGTCGCTCACGTTCTATTTCAAACGGCAATAAAAATTTCTAATAGTCTTGGATTCCGGTCTTTGTTTAATAAACGACTCCCACCCTCTGAAAGATCAAGCTAACATCAGAATTGGGATTCACACACGTGCTTTTCGGTATCTGCTAATCGTTGTGCGCGACACGGATAATTCGCGTGTGACAGTGACTTAGTGATTTGTGCTGTGAATCTTTTACGTGGAGTGCAAGTGAGCACCCAGCATAATGGGTCGGAGTCGTGATGAAGAAGACTCAAGGCGAGATAGGATTCAACGCGGAGACAGAAAATCACGGTCTCGCTCTCGCACACCAAAAATACCGAGACGTGAGAAAGACCGTTGACGCTCCACGAGTAGATCTCGAAACCGAAAAAGATCAAAAACCCGTTCTCGCACCCCGAAGAAATCTCAACATCTAAATGATCGGGGACACCCGAAGGATAGATCACGCAGTCGCGGACGACCGCGACACCGCTCATGTACTCCAAAGGACTCGCGTCGTTGCAAAGATCTTGATCGTTCAAAAACTCTTGTGTACTGCAGATCAAGTCGAGGTCGATCTACAAATCCGTCGAAATATGCAGTTGAGTTTGCTAAATATATGCGGGATACCGTCAAGTGTATGTCACGCGAGACTCATCAGCACGACAGAAACGAAAAAGCTCTTTATGACGCAAAGAATCTTATTCCCGAGTTTAATCCGGAAGACCCGAAGCAAAATATAGATACGTGGCTCGAGAAAGTTGATTCGCTGAAGACCGCAAATCAATGGAGCGAAGCAGCAACTGCAATTTTCGCAACAAACAAGTTACGTGGATTTGCAAAAATGTGGTATGAGTCGCTGTCATTTGTGGCTGAATCATGGGACGAATGGAAGAAGGAACTTCGCGAGGATTTCTCTGACAGAGTTGAATTTCCAGTTCGCTTGACTAGATTGTTGCAAAGAGAGAAGAAACCAGATGAAAAAATGATAAAATATTATTTTAACAAAATGTCCTTACTCATTCCTTGTGGATTCGATGAGCAGAAATCTGTGCAGTGCATCGCGGATGGTATAAAGGATGCTTCTATTAAGACAGCAATTCGAGCCGCAAAAATCAACAGTACGGCCGCGATGAGAGCGTTTTTGATCAGTTGCGACGAAGGCGCTGGTGAAGTGTTAAACACCAAGAATAACCAGCAAAAACACTTTCACGGAAAAAGACATTTCAGAGACAAAACGTATCAGCATGGCAAAAAGGATGAACGAAGCCAAAAATTTAATAATGACCAACCGGATAAAGCAAATAAGAGTAGCGGCCAAAAATGCTACAGGTGCGATAAAGAGGGACACTTCGCTCGGAGTTGCCCACAAAGACAGACGATGAAAAAGGAAGTCTTGGAGATCGGAGTAGAAAATCCAAGTAAGGACACACGATTTTTCGAGGCACTCGTGAATGGTCAACCACTGATCGCCTAGGTTGACCTGGGAAGTCAATGTGTGACGGTGCGACAGAGCGAAGCAGAAAAATTGAACCTCAAGGTTGAAAGCAGTCAGGATGTTCTTCGAGAATACGGAGGAGCCACGGTTCGACCTTGTGGTGTGAGCAAGGTGACTCTGAAAGTCGACCTGGCAGAAGCGACTGTCAACGCGCATGTCATCCCTGATAGCTTTCAGGATGTGCCAGTCATCGTCGGACAACCGTTCGCCGACCAGCCGAACGTCGTCGTCGTCCAGAGGGGCGGAGATCTGAGACTCTTCGAGGCAGGAAGAGTCGGACTTCCAGAGGTGGAGCAACTACCTTCAAGGAAGGTGGAGCTCTGGGCTAAGAAGGCCTGCGTGATACCACCAGGAGCATCTGCCGATATCAAGGTAATTGTCAAAGACTCGGACTATAAGGGTGATCTTTATGTAGATTTAAGCTTTCGTGCAAAACAAAATGAAGAACACTGCATCCCGCGTTGCGTAATAAGCACGTCGGTGGGGCTGCTGCCAATCATGAATCTTGCAGATTATCCGTTGCACATTGATAATTCGCGCGTAGTAGCTCGAGGTCAGGTTACGAGGGAGGTAACAGAGAAAGAAGTGCGTTTATTAGCATTAGGGATAGAAAAATTGAATGAAAAAATTAGAAAAAGTCGAATAACGCGCGAAGCTGTTGTCGTAGATACTGACGTGACACCGAAAGATCACAATAAATTATTAGAAATTCTGAATGAATATCGGGATTGCTTCGCTTTTGACATGAGTGAGATTGGTAAGACCGATTTAGCTGAAATTAAAATTGAGCTGACAGCAGACAATTGACTGCTAACAGCAGATAATAAAATAATTCAAGACTCAAACTCTCCGTATGCGAGCCCAATTTTGTTAGTTCACAAGAAGAATGGGGAAACTCGAATGTGTGTCGATCATCGTTCGTCAAACGCGGTAACAAAAAAGGATCAACATCCATTACCAATAATCGAAGATCAAATAAACAGCCTTGCTGGTAAAACTAGATTCATGTCGTTAGATTTATTTTCGGGATATCATCAGGTCCCAGTTTCCAAAGATTCGAGAGAAAAGACAGCCTTCGTGACACCTGCCGGACAGTACGAATGGCTACGCGTGCCCTTCGGCTTAGTTAATGCTCCGAGTGTGTTTGCGCGTTTGATACAAAGAGTCATAGGACCACTGATAAATCGAGGAATGAACTCGGTTATTCAGGCGTATATCGATGACATCATCATCGGATCAAATGATACGCAGGATGCTCTGCAGGCTCTAGTCGAAGTTCTCAAAAGAATTCGCGAGACCGGACTGACGCTTAAGCTGAGCAAATGTAAATTTTTGATGAAAGTCGTAGCATTTCTCGGGTGTGAAATCTCCAAAGAAGGAGTTAGACCTGGAAAATCGAAAGTTGATTCCGTGCAAAATTTTGCGCAGCCGTCAAATGTGCATGAGGTTAGGCAATACGTCGGTCTCGCGAGCTACTTCCGGAAGTTTGTCAAAAACTTTGCTACTATTGCAAGGAGCTGACGCAATTGACTAAGAAAAACGAACCATGGGTATGGGGTAAAGAACAGGTTGACGCGTTCAATGAAATAAAAAACGCGTTGATAACTCGACCAGTGCTTGCTCTATATGATCCTAACGCGGAGACCGAATTGCACACGGATGCAAGCGTGCACGGTTTAGGCGGAATATTGTTGCAAAAACAGTGCGACGGCAGTCTGAGGCCTGTTGCTTATTTCAGCCGACAAACGACTAAAGAGGAGCGTAGGTATCATTCGTAAAACGAGATTTAACTCCACGGGTTGCTCGTTGGTGGTGCAGCTCCAAGAATATGATTGCGTTATCGAGTATCGAGCCGGCGCAAAAATGTCTCACGTTGACGCACTTAGCCGCAATGCAATTGAGGACCTTATTAATGGTGAGGAAATTAAGGAAATTGGCATGTATATGATCGAGACCGATGATAGACTTTTGCTAGCTCAATTGCAAGATAGTCGTCTCAAATACGTGAATGAGGTGCTGAATCGTGAAGCTAATGACAATGAAGAACGCGAAATAAAGAAACAGTATACGTGCAAAAACGGACGTGTATACAAAGTAACAGAGAGCGGGCCGAAGTGGGCAGTGCCGCGCTCGATGAGACGAGAGATGACGAGATAGGGCATGTTGCGTTGGATAAGACGTTGCGTAAAATCCGTCATGATTATTGGTTTCCGAGAATGAATCATTACATGAAAGGGTACATTGCCGCGTGTGTTCAGTGTTTCTATAGTAAAGAAAAAGCAGGCAAGAAATCGGGAATGTTGTATCCAATTGATAAAGTACCAGAGCCAATGCACACTATTCACATTGATCATTTAGGACTGTTTGTCAAGAGTACTGCAAATAATAGCTACCTCATAGTGGCAGTTGAAGCTTTTACAAAATATGTTTTCATTAAAGCAGTTGCTAATACAAAAACCTTGCCTTTTCATTTCTTTTAGAAATAATTTTTAAAGCGTTAGAAAGATTGATTATTGCTAGATAAGGATCAGAGTGAAGATCTGGTTTATTAATTCAAAGAAAACTGTTTCTATTTAACATGAATGAATTGTCGTTTATTGATTGTCAATTATTCTACTTGCACACACTTTGCTTAATTTAATATTTTCCAAGTTTTAAGAGTTCGCAAAATGCTTATCGCGTACGCGTGCCGCTCGCTTCTCTCTCTCTCTTAACTCGCACTGAAAATTCGCCCGCTTTCGGCGATCGATAAAGTTGAAAAGAAGGCATACGTCACACACACACTCGTATCAATTAGTGATTTCACCCGAGTACTTATTCATTAATTAAAGCATGCGTGAACATACCGCCCGCCTCGTTTCAAAGAATTGAAACGAAATTGATCTAACGATAGACAGGAAATGATTTCGTTTATAAATTAGGAGTATAAGGATAAAAATTTCATCAAATAATTAGTTTAGAACCCAAAAAATTTTTCACACAATTTTGATTGTAAAGGAGAATATTTTAACAGTAATGTTTCATATCTATCTTATTAAAATTAATGATTATAATGTGCCAAAATATTTGTAAATATCTATGCGTAAATATAAGGCGGCTATGCCGCCCGCCGTGACAAATTAATTTCAACTCTCATAGTTCCTCATTTTTATGTATAGGTAGGAGACATACTTGTACAATAGGTCGATCATAAGTACCTTTAGACGTCTTGACAGTAATCGATCGTACAAATTATCTCTACCGGGATGACAAGCAGTAACGCGACTCAAATTCCATTTACAAGGAGGATTATCCTTTTCTCGTAAAAGAACTATATCTCCTACACGAATGTTCGGACTGGGTTTTTGCCATTTATACCGATTCTGCAAACCCTGAAAGTATTCTAGAGACCACCTTCGCCAGAGAATTTCATTGAAGCGTTGGACCAACTGCCATCTGGACAGCCGATTTTCTGTCAAATCAAGAACTGATTGTTCTGGAACCGATAACAAAGGTGAACCTATAAGAAAATGACCTGGAGTCAAATATGACAAATTATCCAGATCATCATCATCATCATCATCATCATTTAATGGTATATATATCTGATGCAGCTGACAAGGGTCTAGAATTAAGGCTCGCCTCTATTTGGCAAAGGAGTGTTGAAAACTCTTCTATAGTGAGTTTATGATCACCGATTATACGACGCAGGTGATGTTTTACACTTTTAACACCTGCTTCCCATAGCCCTCTGAAATGAGGGGCAGCAGCAGGGTTAAAATGCCAATTTATATTTTCTTCTGTGAAAAAGTTTCGTAGCGTTTCATCTTCTTTTAGGGTTTGAAATGTTCTTTTCAATTCCTTATCAGCACCTTGAAAATTGGTACCGTTGTCGCTATACAAATTGGAAGGGATTCCTCTGCGAGCTACGAATCGTTTAAATGTAGCCAAAAAGGCTTCAGTGGTATAAGCACATACCAGCTCTAAATGTATGGCTCTAGTGGCAAGGCATACAAACAGGGCTATATATGCTTTATGGGCTTTGAAACCTCTACCTATGACCAATTTAACTAACATTGGGCCCGCGTAATCGAGACCAGTATGTTCAAAAGGTCGAGATCTAGTCACCCTAGCAGGAGAGAGTTCACCCATCATTTGAGAAGGGACTTTGGCCTTTTCGCGAACACAAGAAATACATTTATTTACAGTACTTCGAGCGGTATAACGTGCTTTTAGAATCCAATAATTTTGCCTGAGGATATGTAGAGTTTGTTGTGGACCCCCGTGCAAGGTTCTCTGATGAGCTTGCTCTATTATTAAATCTGTGACGCGAGTTTTTGGTAAAATGATTGGGTGCTTGGTATCGTAGGAAATAGGAGCATTTTCTAGACGACCTTTTACTCGAAGAAGTCCGTCACTATCCAAAAAGGGGCACAAACATTTTAGAGGATTCGAACGTTTATGTGAAGTTTTATTTTTAAGCAACTTAATTTCCGTTGAAAAATATTGTTTCTGTAAATATTTAAACCAACAGAATTTTGCTCGATTTAATATATCAATGGATGGAAAAGATTCTTTTAATTTATTCGAGCGTTTAGAAATGCGATCTATAAAGCGAAGACAATAAGCTGTGATTCTAATCAATTTTGGCAAAGTAGACACTCTTTCGGCAAGTTTGTCCAATGGTGATGACTCAATTTTAACGGCATTTAGCTTAACCTCTGGTAGGTTTTTTAGAACTCTTTTCTTTTTTAAGCAAGTAGATGTGTATTTTGTACCCTCAGTTTCTAGTATTTCAGAGGAAACTGGATCTGGCCAGTCCCTCTGAGATTCATGTAAAAAGGGAGCTCCTTGCCACCATAAGGGGTGTTTTATCAATTCCTCTGGAGTGAGATCGCGAGAGAGACAATCCACAGGATTCAAGGACGTAGGAACGTGTTTCCATTTGGCGTCCGGGATCAAAGTGTAAATTAAGGCTACCCTGTTGGCAACGAAAGTAGGCCAAGTAGATGGCACTTTATTTAACCATGACAATACAACTGTGGCATCTGACCAGCAATATAAGGGTACTTCGGAAAGATTCATTGATTTCACTACCTTTTGAGCCAGTTTTGCTAGTAATACTGCGGCACAAAGTTCTAAACGTGGTATACAAACAGTTATGACAGGAGCCGTCTTGGACTTCGCCATTAATAGAGAAGTTTTAACCTTTTCTGTGTTATCAATTATTTTCAAGTAAATGGCTGCCCCATAAGCTTTATTAGAAGCGTCTGCAAATCCATGCAATTCAATAGATTTTAAATTAGAGCTGAGGCCATTCCAGCGCGATATCGTTAGTTTCTCAAGTAGAGGTAAACTTTTGTAATACGTATTCCACTTATTATTTAGATCTGCTGGGAGTATATCATCCCAGTCGAGCTTTTTTAGCCAAAGTTCCTGCATAAAAATTTTTGCTACTATAATTACAGGCGCTAACCACCCATGTGGATCAAATAAACGAACTATCAAGGAAAGAACTATTCTTTTAGTAAAAATTTCGATATTATGAATATTGATTAAAAACAGAAAAGTATCCGATTTCGGACACCACCGTAAGCCAAGGACGGATTTAACATCGTCCTTAAACTCCCCAAAAGTTACTGTTTTATTTTCAGAAGATGCATTGTTATGTATTATCAATGCAGGGTCGTTAGACGACCATTTTCGAAGAGGAAGTCCTCCTCTGGCTAAAAGCTCTATGAGTTCCTTTTGTAAATGAAGACCATGTTCTAGAGTATCTGCTCCGAATAAAACGTCATCGACATAGAAATTATTTTTAAGAATTTCACTAGCTTCAGGATAATTACTACCTTCATCTTCGGCTAACTGTTTTAGAACCCTGTTTGCTAAGAATGGAGCCGACGCCGTTCCATATGTGACCGTCATTAATTGATAGTGTACTATCTTCCTAGAAGGTCCTTTATGGCAAACTATGCGTTGCAGATCGATATCTCTAGGATCCAACAAGATTTGTCTAAACATTTTGTTTATATCAGCCGTTAAACCAAATTGAAAATTTCTTCATCGAAAAATAATAGCTGCGATATCATTATGAAGCTTTGGGCCTACTAAGAGAAGGTCATTTAATGATTTTCCTGAAGAAGTAGGACTAGAGGCGTTAAAAACTACCCTTACTGGAGTAGAAGTATTTGATTCGCGTACAACAGGGTGATGAGGCAAATAAACCGGAGGACAACTCAGAAGAGTTGTTTTGCCTGAATCTGAAATTTGACGCATATGACCTAAATTTTCGTATTCGTCTAGAAAAGTTTCATAGCTTTTTGCTAAATCAGGATTTTTAGCTAATCGGCGTTCAACGCCATAGAGCATAGATAAGGCTCGAGGTAAAGATTTACCTAGAGAATCAAAAGATTCCTCTTTGGGCGGAAGCCGTACCACATAACGGCCCTCTTTTGTACGCCAATGCGTTTTCATAAAATGAGTTTCGCAACGTTGCTCCTCATCTGTCAACATTGATTGTTGCGAAACTTCCTCAAGCTCCCAAAACTTTTTAAATCAAAGCTCAATTCCTGTTGAGTAGAAATACGATTTATTTTAATGTGGGATTGGGTTTCAGAATTTGCTGTAATTGGACCCGAAAGAATCCATCCAAAGACTGTGTGTTGTACTGTAAGAGAACCAGGAGGTCCTTTGCATAACCCTGGCAAAAGAAACGAGCCATAATAATCTACACCGATTATCAAATCAATTTGTTCACTACTCAAGGGTGTAGGATCCGCGTAATCTAGATCACGAAGGTGATCCCATTCAGAATTTAACTCTATCTTTGGAGGGTTGTAATTAATCAACTGTGGTAAAACAAATGCAGAAATAGGGTATGATTCATTTTGATCATTTGTAGGTGCGATAAATATATTTACTCGAGATCTTGACACCCCAATCAGAACATTCGCGGAGGCAGTTACTTTTGTATTTACGGGAAAACGCTTAGGACGCAAATATTGCACCAAAGATTCGGAAATAAACGTAGCGCTGGAACCTTGATCTAAAAACGCTCGTACAATAATTTCTCTTCCATTGTGAGCGCGAATAACGACTTTAGCAGTAGCTAATAATGTTTTTGTACTCTGAAAACATCTCAAATTAACCGAAGAATTAGTAGACATAGTATTGCATGATGAAGCTTCTGCAGTTTCATTCACTTTTTTATCAACATTGCTATTTGACGCAACAGAATTACACTGTGTCGATTGATTTGGATTAGAATTTATTTTGCTAGAAGATTGTTCAGAAGAATCTGGAGACGATAACTCGGTATGCATTAAAGTATGATGAGCTTTTTTACATTGAAAACAAGATATTCTACTTTTACAGCTTTGGCTTCGATGGCTATATCTCAAACATCTAAAACAGAGCTTATGCTCCCGAGCAGTTTCCTTACGCTGAGGTACTGTATATTTTCTAAAAGTTTGACATTGAGATAGATAATGATTTCCACCACAACAGATACATTTAGGGCCATTGGAAGTCGTAGTGCTATGTGATTGCGCAGAGGATCTCCTTGCTGCGAAAGAATTCGTATTACTTACATTTTTTGTGTCTTGTTTGACCATAACTCTAGTATCAAGAAATTTAGCCAAATCGTCATAAGTAGGATAGGTTGTACTATTCGAGCGATTTTTCTCCCACTCAGCTACGGAATTTTTATGCAACTTATTTACAAGCAAGTAAACTAAAATGTGATCCCACTTGCCAGTAGGGCATCCTAAATTTTTGAGAGCCATAAGGGCTTCGTTCGTAGTATCTCGCAACATTTTTAGTTCCTTTAAGGAATCATTCGCAAGATTAGGTAGAGAGAGAAACGAATGAAGATAGGAATTAATTAAAGCCCTTTTATTGTCGTAACGCGACTTTAACGTGTTCCAGACACCCTCATAATTTTCATCTGTAGACGTTATATTTTTAACCAATTGCAATGCTTCTCCTGTAAGCTTAGTCTTTAAATAATATAATTTTTGTACAGGAGGTACTCTTTGCTTATTATGAATTGTAGATTCAAATAGATCTCTAAAGTTAGGCCAATCCAAATAATCACCGGAAAATTGAGGTATTTGAATGTCTGGCAATCTCATTCCGTACTCATGAAAAACAATTTGAGAGTTATTAGCATTTTGTGTAACATTACTACCTAAAACAGTTATGTTCGAAAGGAAGGATTCTGAATTTTCTTGAACTAAACCATGAATTATCTCATTAAAGTAATCTACAGCTTTAAAAAATTCCTTCTCGGCTGAAATAAATTCATTGTTTACAAAATAGTCGACCTTAGACTTATCTGTTTGTGAAGAGATGGCTGTAGCTGAGATGCGAAGTTCTAACTGCTCACATTTTTCCCATGTATCTTGAAGAATTTTGAGTCTGCCTTGCGCAACTGCTAGACAGACTTCCGCACAGTTGAGTTCGTTGAACGTCGGAAGTGATCTTTTCAATTTTTCAAAGAGAAAATTTTTCTCCACGATAAGAGCCTCCATTTTGATTAGGAATCAATTTGGAATGTTAACGAGAGACAGTTTGAATAATCGTGCTAACCCGAAAATCTTTATTATTGAAAGATGTCGCGTATAATAACCAAAGAATGTCACTTAATGACCGGAAATTCAGTGAGAGAGAATGACGTAAGTCAATCTTTTAGAAACCGAAACAATAGTCAGTTCTGAGTGCGATTCATTCTATAATCATAATTGAACACTAGTATTTTCATACGATATGTCACTTTCCAGAGAAAGAAAGAGAGCGTTTATTGACACCAGTAGAGTCCTAATGGAACTTGTTATTCTGAACTTTGAATTCCGAGGCACGTATCCTTCGTTGAAGAAATCGCGAACAGTGTAGATAAAGATAACTCTCTACTAATAAGAGACAGTTTTGATTGTGATGTTACGTCACTGAAGTGGAGAAAGGGAGATTTACTTGATTTTCCTACTGTTCATAGCTGTGTTGCGTATGCGTTACTTAAAGGGGGAAATTTTTTAATTTCAGTCACTTTTACATACCAAATTTTCAGTTTCTTCCGCACATATAAGAATACCACTTTAGAATCCAGTATTCTAGCGAAAGCACTTTAATTACTGTAGTTTTCTTATCAGAGTAATCGAATTCTCCACACCACTGTACAACCGACTGACGCCATTTCAAACTCAACGGTTTTTCTCCAACTTTTCATTCGTCGATTTCACAGTTTTTTAACACTTTTTTCACTCCAATCAAATCCGGCTCGAAGGACCATGTTCATTTCTTTTAGAAATAATTTTTAAAGCGTTAGAAAGATTGATTATTGCTAGACAAGGATCAGAGTGAAGATCTGGTTTATTAATTCAAAGAAAACTGTTTCTATTTAACATGAATGAATTGTCGTTTATTGATTGTCAATTATTCTACTTGCACACACTTTGCAAGTTATCGCATACGCGTGCCGCTCGCTTCTCTCTCTTAACTCGCACTGAAAATTCGCCCGCTTTCGGCGATCGATAAAGTTGAAAAGAAGGCATACGTCACACACACACTCGTATCAATTAGTGATTTCACCCGAGTACTTATTCATTAATTAAAGCATGCGTGAACATTGCCAGTCTTGCGATTCTTGAAAGAAATTGGCGGAAATTTTGGATACCCGGGTCGAATTATTATCGATAGAGGAAGTGCTTTCACGAGTAAAAATGTTAAGCAATTTTGCGAGCAGCTGAACATTAAACATGTACTGACGGCCGTTGCTACGCCGCGTGCTAACGGACAAGTAGAGCGTTATAATCGAACGATACTTGATGCTTTATCGGCGAGCATTTCAAATGAAAGAAAACGGGATCGTGAAGTATTTAAAGTCAGATGGGCTCTCAATAACACTATTAATAAAAGCACGGGTAAAAGTCCGTCCGAGTTGTTGTTCGGATACAGGCCGCGTAATAAAGTTGAGGTGGCCTTGTTAAACGACGTAGGCGAAGTGTCGTATGATGCTGATCGCGAGGCGACCAGAAAGAGAGCAAGCGACACGATAAAAAAAAAATCAGCGAAAGATAAAGGCAAGATACGATTTGAGGCGGGCAGCACCGAAGGTTTTTCAGCATGAGGATGCAGTGGGGGTTAGGCGCGTGATCGCTTCAAATAATGGCACAAGCAAAAAATTGCTGCCGAAATTTAGTGGCCCTTATGAGGTCAAAGAAGTCTTGGACAATCACAGATATCTGGTGGGAGATATCAAAGGCTGTCAGCGGAGTCAAAAGCCTTACTAGCAAGTGCATCTTGAGGCTGGGCCGAGAAGGGTCATGTGCCAAATAGTTTACTCCAGGCCGAGCAGGGTCTTGGATGAGGTTGCAATGATAACCAACATCACGCAGCGTCGCGAACTGCGTGATGCTGGTGTAGATAGCATGATGTATAAATAACAGTAGAATGTATAGACAATGCATGACAAAAGCTAATTCAGAAACTTCCGCATGAGACAACCGGCTCTATCTTATAATGACGCTAATTTGTTGAATTATGTGTATGTGTTGGATTAAAGTAGAAAGCAGTGTTCCAACTTCTACTCGACTTCGCGAGGACGCGAAAACGGTCAGGAAGGCCGACTGAAAGCAACGAACAGAGGCAAGGAATGAAGTACAGGGTATTGTCTGATGGCCTTCGATCGCAGGTATCGCAGCACCTTTGATGGACACCTGCTCTTTTCTTGGAATACCAGTGATAAGGCCACGGAGTGGTCTTAGGCAGAAGAGAGGGACAACAAAGGCATTGTAGAGTCCCCGGTAATCGTCGGACAGGAGTTTCAGTTTGGGCCTGGCCTCTCGTTGTATCAAGTCGCTCACGTTATATTTCAAACGGCAATAAAAATTTCTAATAGTCTTGGATTCCGGTCTTTGTTTATAAACGACTCCCACCCTCTGAAAGATTAAGCTAACATTGGTTCTTTTTTGAAACCCGACTATTTATATTTTCAAATAAATCATTGCCACTTTCTTCATATTGAACTTTTTTTGTGTCGCATTTCGAAAGAGGACTGTAAAAGACACCAGGATTCGAATAAAATTGGAATGTCCGAATCAGATCGAAAACTAAAGAAATCTAAAGAAGAAAAATTTAGTTTTTTTTTTTTTTGAAGACGTCAAAATTCAAATACTTTAATTTCGTGAAAATTGTTTTTTCGCAAATCAGATAAATATGTGTCGCTCAATTTTGTCCATAAACAACATAATTTGTCGCTGAGAGATTCTTCAAGAAATGTAGAACCTGCCTGATTCAAAATGGATTTGATCTGAAGATATAATTTATTTTTTGATTAAGATTGAAAAGAAACCCATTTTACCATGAATAATTTTTGCAAAATATTTTATAAAATTTTTTTTTTTTAAATTTATGAAATTGATTGTTTCTTGTTAGGAAAATGGCTTTTATTGAAATAGACAGAAATTGGGGTAATGTGATTGATGTGATGGGAGGACCTGTGATAAATATCAAACAATTTTACTTAATTAGTAAAAAATTAAGATCAACAATTTTACAACAAGACTTTTTGATCAAATGCAAAATTCATGGAGTTTTTCCAAAAAAAATTTTTGACATCAATAAAAATTTTAGCTTTGATTTCAAGAGCAAAAGAAATAAAGAAAAATTTGATATAAATACTGAAAATTTTTAAAGATCTGTCTTAAATTTGACTATCAAGGAATGCCATTCATAGATACATTCTTTGAATGTTAAGATAAAACAAATTATGGAGAAATTGAATCAACAAGTTTCCTTCATTATTATCAAGGAATGTTTTGATAGGGAAACAAAATTGAATAAAAATACCCTTAAAGATAATAGAAAACATGATCGCAAATTTTTA
Source organism: Andricus curvator (assembly GCA_932195095.1). Taxonomy (NCBI): domain Eukaryota; kingdom Metazoa; phylum Arthropoda; class Insecta; order Hymenoptera; family Cynipidae; genus Andricus; species Andricus curvator. The sequence goes on from CAKNYM010046149.1 coordinate 66,096, forward strand.
AGCATTCTTAAAGAGCAAGGAGATGTAAAAAAATTGTATTTAAATATTCACTCAGTTCCTTTTCATGATCAACCAGACCCCTGGTTTTTGAATACTTCTAATGTAATTATTCCACTTTTTTCTTTTTTTCAAGAATTTCTCACTTTCGAAAAATATAACACTAACTGCCCAGTAACCCGGTCTGTTTTTTTGCGCGATTATTTTCAATAATTTTTTCGTATACGCACTGTTATAATCCCTTTTTTTCTAAATTACCACTCAAAAGTGAAGAAAGAGCTTTTAAGACAAAGGCAGAATCCCAGTGAAATAGCAAGATAAGTTATAACTTCAGATTATAAATGTTTGAAATTGAACTATTTTTCGTATCGTGGGGAGGGGGGGGGGGGTTATACTCTTTCTATGCCATAAATTAAACTACGTTAAAACACTTTATCCGTTCATTTTAGTTGAAAGTTCAAAAATTGGAAAATATGACGTTTTTATTTCAGAATGCACTTTGATATTTCTTTTCTAAAATAATTCTTCTAAAAAATTGAACTACTACATTTATATTTCAAGAATTATCTCTTTATAGAATTAAAAAAAAAAGAGTTTTTGGTTCCATACCTAGAAGCAGGCGGGGAATCGGCAGATGGAAACATATGAACTCCTATCTAATACAACGCTGCTCAAGGCTGGTGACCTTCTCAGCATAAAACATCAACCAATTGCGACTCTATCTCGGTTTCCATTCCCTGTCCTCCCCCCCCCCCCCCCCCCAATAACCGAAGTTTTGGTGGGATTAACGTTACAACTAGACATGAGCAATACAAACAATAAAGTAGCCTCGGAATGGACTGAAACTTTGATTGACGAAATGCATACACACGGTAAATGTAAAGGTCGAGTTTCAGGCGATGAGTGGAGACTGGGTGTTTGGAATGCTAGAGGAGTGAACGATCTTAAAGTAAGAGAACTACGAGAAACCATGCACGTGAGGAAACTAGATATTTTATGTGTACCTGAGACGAAGAAAAAGGGTTGCGAAAGTAGAAACATAGAAAATGGGGTCTCGAAAGACGGTTTTTAAATATGGTCAGGAGTAGGTAGTGGGACACATGGTAGCCAAGGGGTCGGTTTAATTATGAATGAAAAAGCAAGGCAGCATCTCAAAGATCATGATTTTGTATCACCCAGATTGCTGTGGGCTAGAATGAAGGTCGGCGTCCAGCGTCAGGATACAGATACAGAAAGGGTGCTAGGTAAGTTTGGGGATCCAACAAGAAAAAATTATAACGGTGAAAAATTAGTTAGCTTATGCTTAGAAAAAGGCCTATTTATTACAAATACTTGGTTTAGACATAAAACGATCCACATGTACCCCTGGCATAAAGGGAATAGCCAAAGTATAATTGACTTTGTTATTGCGGATGAAAGACTAAGAGAACTAGTTAAGGCCATGTGACAAGTTGGTCACGTGAACGGATTCCTACCTTACCGACACTTTTTTTATTTGTAAACTTATTTTCACACGAATAGCCACATCGAGTTGAAAATTTGGGATAATAAATAAGAAGCACTAACATCCTTGTGAGGCTCTTCACTTGGGGTGATCGCTAACGAGATTGATCAGCAACCTGGGTCGGAGCAGTGTTGCGGAACGAACGTGTTATTTAAATAAATAACACGAAAATTCTAGATCAATCTAAAAAATCTATACCTCCTTTCCAACACTACTATTTTCCAACCGAGCCAGTCACGCCTACTCCGAAAGGGAAATGGCTTAATGGTATAATATGTGATGGTTTTAGCAACAAATTTGGGGGAAAAAACTATATTCAATTACTTGAAGTAATTAAAGACATTGAATCCAATATTGAAAAAATACCTGAGAATATATGACCGTCCGCGAAGGAAGGGACCTAATGCGGAAAAAATCGATTTTCATTTTCTTACGCCAAGAGATAGTTTCTGAGTTACTCTTTCATTTCCAATCATCAGCAAATTTTTAAGTTAATTACTTTTCTTGTTATTAAGCTACAAACATAGGCATGATAAGCATAGGCGGAGACCGAACGAGAGGCCTACGAAAGCCAGCCCCACCACTTACCACTACAGCTGTACGCGACGTGTCCGTGAGCTCCACTGGCTCGTGACTAAAAGTATAGTCGTAGTGGTAAGTGGATGGGGTGATTTCCGTAGACGCATCAACCACTACTGAAATGCTAGCTTGCGGGCTCTGCTACAGTCGCCCGTCCTGTAAAATTCAGCTTCCACGCATTAGGTCCCTTTCTTCGCGGACGGTCACATATAATTAATGAATTTAGATGACGTTTTATGGGTTTACCTAATGATTTTTTAAACAATGATAATCCAAAAATGAAAATAATGTTCACAGAATTCCTAGATATCACTCAGTCCTTTCAAAGCATAAGCTTACATATGGTCATGACTTTAGTTGGAATGATATTAAAATTCTTTTTCATGAAAAAAATCAGAAAAAGAGAGAATTCATGGAGATGTTATTTATAGAGAGAGAAGGTAATAAGGCTAACAATTTGAAAAGGGACCTTTCAAGATATAACAAAGTATGGGATAGAGTAATTAATTGGTTGAAGTAATTTTCTTTGACTAGATAATAGAAAGAATTCTTTTTTATTGAACAATCAATTTCTCAATAAATATTTTTGATTGCATTAAACATAATTAATTTTTTAATGAATACTGATTGAAATATTTTCTTTACAGGTATATTAATTTTTTTCATACCTTTAGTTATTCCCTATAAATAATCCCTGATAAGGAGGTATAAATTGGCCTCGAACCATGTTGGTTCCCCTCGTAGTATAAAAAGGACGGAGAAAGGAAAAAGTGAGAGGTTGGTTTTTGGTTGACTTTTGCCCTTTTTCTCTCTCTTTTTTCATTATGTTGATCTTGTCTCTAATAAGCCGACAAGTGAGGTTGTTTTGGAAGTTTATTTTTTAATTATGAATCTTTTTCCTGCTTAGTTTGCAAAAATTATTCATGATAAAATGGATTTCCTTTCAATCTTAATTAAAAAAATTTTAAATAGAGAAACTAAACTCATGATTCTTTCCAATCTGCAGGGTTTGTTTATAAATAATTTAAGATTTCTTTAAATTGGGTTTACATAATTTTACCTCAATTCTCTTGTAAGAAGACTTTCTTTTTATTTAAAATATTTTTTGTAAAAAGAATGTATTGCATTTTAGCAATTTTTGGAAATGTATTTGAATATGTTGGATTGTTTTCTTTTCCTATTTGGAAAATTTAATAGTAGTAATATGGGGCCGGTTCTGGACCAATTAGTGTTAGTGTCATGTTTTTGCTTACGTCATAAGAAAATACCACAGAGGTGAGGCATAGTATCACCCTTTGATATGAGCCGTAAAGGAAAGATCCCCCCCCCCCCGGGTGTTTCCTATGTCATATTTTATTGGTACTAAGGAATTCAATATAAAAACAATGGTAAGGTAAATGCACTGGTAATCGTCACTGCATTAGTTATCGTCAGATGGCCCAGTATTTTTCGTATAACAAGACTCGCTCTTGCCGCGTATGATAAAAGATGTCATTTTAGGTTAATTTAAATATCCTTCTATCAAATTAATATACTTTTCTTGTTTTAATACTTGGTTACGTGCCTGACGATAACTAAAGCATTTGCATAATTTGAATTTTTATCGTGAATAAAAATTGACTCCAATCAAATATCATGAGAAGTGATCAAAATTGAGTTTTTCTATATCTGCTTTAATCGGCTAAGCCCTTTGTGGAATTGAGAATTGTGTTTTAAATACAATTATAAGCGTTCTTAATTTGCAATTTGGCTTAAGGTGACGATCACTAGTGCATTTACCTTATCAAGTTACATAGAATTCAGAGAATTGTCTTCAAAATGGTGTCATGTTACATGCATTACTGAGAAAAGTTCGAACAAGTTTCGCTTGTACACGTCACGCAAATCGCGGAAGTCAGTGATATGCGTCTCATATTCAAGCCCATGATCCCTTTAACCAATGCCGCTTATGTGATATTATAACTGACCGAGGAATTTTTAACATAAACAAAGGTGTCATATTACATTACAGTCATAAGGAAAGAACCGTTTTTATCATGTGCAGTTCTAAGAAATTATGATTAATACCTTAAAGAATATATAATCAATAACAATATCGGAGCTATATTAACCCCGCACAGCCCTTATAGAGGAGACACGCTAGACCTTAAAAACGAAAAAGTTTAGAACCCGGCGGCTTTCCACTGATTTTGATGAAACCTTTTGGATTGTATTGTTAAATATGTCTAGTAAAATGTCAAAAAAAAAAGAATATTTTTTTTCTTTAAAAATTTCCAAAAATCGATGAAAAACTTGAATGAATTAAGACCTAGAGCAACGAAAACATTGTGTATATGTATAATGGGGGGGGGGGTTTGCTCATTATGAATTTGAGGTAAAAAACTCAATATGGCGGACCCCAAGTTTTTAACATTTATAAACTTTGAAAAAAATAAAAATAAATAAATGATTAATATTTGGCATGCATATTCCTGAAAGCATAAGAAGTTAATGACAAATAATTTTCACGCAGGATGAAGGGTGAAAACGCCCCTAAATCGTGGAAAACATCCCCAAAAAAATGAGTTTTGACGAATATTTTGGAAAAGGTGCATCGGTAAGAAATGAATTTTTGCAGACAACTTATACATAGAATATGCGTACAAAATCATGGTATTCACTTTTCCTTTGTCAATCATATTTTCCGAGATATTCACCCTGGGAGTAGGGGGTGAGTTGTGACGCGCGAATCGTACGCTCCTTTCGTAGCTCATACCTATATCCACCCAGAAAAAGATTTGGTTGAATGAACAAAATTTTTCTTGAATCAACTTTAGAATATGGTTATTATATGGAAGACAAAATATTTGGTTGACGCAAGAAAATTTGTTGGTTAGTAAAATTTAGTTGATTATACCATATGTTTTGGTTGATACAAGCAACTATTTTGGTAGATCCAAGTAAAACTTTTAGTTAATCCAAGCAAATATTCTGGTCGATCCAAGAGAATATTTCAGTTAATGCAAATAAGTGTTTTTGCTGGTTTGAGGAAAGAGTTTGGTTTATTTAATCAAATTCAAAAATCCAAAATTTGCCCTGAAGGGTAGAAATTTAATGTGAGTACAGTTGATTGTAGGTTAGGTCTGTCATTTATTTACGTTATTGAACTTTTCGACTTAAAATCCAATTTTATTCTTGATTGATTGTAAGAATTGTTTTATTATTAAGAATCGAAAATTACTGCTAATCTTATTTTTATTTTGTGTAAAATTGAATTATCTGAGCGATTATCGTGAATGTATATGAAATTTAATAAACACGTACCTAAATAGCGATTTCATATGCTTGAGATATTAATTTGAATATACATTGGTATTTTAAATTTAATACTATTTTTAACAGCGTGAATTTAAAATAGTGAATTTCACTATTTCAACTAGTGGTTTTACGGTTTCACTGATTCAATTAGAAGATTTTACTAATCCGAAAAGTGGATTCCACTAATCATTTTTTCACTAATTGAGTGCTAGTAAAAAATGCACCATGACAATAGTACAATTTTAAAAACATTCATGACGTAAAACCTAGAGGCTGCTTGCACTGAATGCCTTTCCAGCATTATTAACTAAAAGTTATTCACTAACTTAACAGATTTTTTTCTGCAGCTAGTTAAAATGATTTAAGTTTGAGAAAAATTGACTTTTAATCTTCCTCTAATATATAGAAATACACGAAATACTGTCGATATCATAAAACATATGCGAGTTGCAGAGAAACATTTTTAAATAAAGATAGGTTTGGGATTTGAGATGTGAGTAACATTCAAAGTTAAGAAATTCATACTAGATTAACTTAAAAATAAAAATGAATCACTAGATATCAATTTGATTTCTAAAATTCAATATAAGTTTGAAGTTTCGCAAGTATATAAATAAACACGCGGAAATGTCATCATCACTTTCGGAATCATCATCATTCCTATCATCATCTGTACCATCATTAGCATCATCTTTTTCACCCTCCTTGTCTTCTCCTTCATCATCATCATTAGCATCGTCTTTACTGCTGCCTGTCACGGATGGAGAACTGGCCTTTTCACCAAACTCTTCTTCTACTACCTTCTGCTTCTTAACATGTGGTTCTATTTCATGTTTAACATTCTGAGGAATGCGTACCAGTTTCTTCAATGGCAAGTATCGCAGTTCACATGTTTCTTGAATAGCCTTAGCCCTATCACGTTTAAAAATGGTATGCTTCTGTCGATTTGCTTTACTAGCCTCATCAGCCTGCTTACTTCTATTTTGCATAATTGCCCCAATTTGTCATTCAATTTCTCATCATACATAAGATTCTTTGATATGCAAGAGTATCTCTCATGTATTTTCAAATTATCAAGTCGTGAATAAGTTTTGAGACAATTGGGACATGTTGAAGTCATTTTGGTGCTACTCTTATAACTTGATTGATTGCTTATTCATGAAACCAGACTTTATATATGAAAATAGAATGAGGAGGAAGTGGAGGATGAGGAGTGGAAAGTGTTTGGTGTGATGTACCATCAGTAGATGTAAAAAGTCTAGAATCATATATACATAACAACATTGAAAAATCTGTAAAAAAAGCTTCGAATAAGTGTAAGCAGACGCATTTTTATGAAAACATAACTAAAATGAGATATATTGAAACAATGTTGCGTAATAGTGTCTAGAACTTTCAGTGATGTGTTGAATAACTTATATTTAATGCTTATCCACATAGAATGTCATATTTTATACAAAATAATCTAAAAATTTCGGTTGAACAACATTCCTTAGTGATAATGTCATCATAATTCCGTGAACCATTATAAAATTCCTTGTCATTAGTATAAAGACACTAATAGAAAAATAGAGCAAATACCATACTGTGTAGGCAATAAGTTTATAGCTAATTCAATTCTAAATTAATCCAACTAATAGTCTAAGCTTGTAATCATTGAATCCAGCACCTCGAGCATTTGATTGAACTACATTATCCTCCTCCTCTTCTTCCTCCACCTTTCATCTTCCTCCTCATATTCTACCTCTTCTTCCTCTTCCTTCTCTTCCTCCTCTTCCTCTTCTTCCTCCTGCTCCTCCTATTTTTATACATAAACTCTAGTTTCATGAATAAGCAATCAATCAAGTTATAAAAGTAGCAACAAAATGACTTCCACATGTCCCAATTGTCTCAAAACTTATTCACCACATGATAATTTAAAAAGACATGAGAAATACTCTTGCATAGCAAATAATCTTATGTATTATCAGAAATTAAATGACCAAAATGCAAAGATACCTGAGGCTGTAGGGGCAATTATGCAAAATAGAAGTAAGCAGGCTGATAAGGCTAGTGAAGCAATTCGACAGAAGCATACCATTTTTAAACGTGATAGGGATCAAGCTATTCAAGAAGCATGTAAACTGCGATACTTGCTATTGAAGAAACTGGTACGCATTCCTAAGAATGTTAAACATGAAATAGAACCACATTTTAAGAAGCAGAAGGTAGTAGAAGAAGAGTTTGGTGAAAAGGCCAGTTCTCCATCCGTGACAGTCAGCAGTAAAGACGATGCAAATGATGATGATGAAGGAGAAGACAAGAAGGGTGAAGAAGATGATGCTGACGATGGTACAGATGATGATAGGAATGATGATGATTCCGAAAGTGATTCATCCTCTAAATATGAAGTAGAAGCAAAAGAAACAGCAAAAATGTCAAAATACTGGGATGATCCAAACATATTGGTAGATCGATTGCGGTTACTTTTGCAATCACAAGCAGCTGGAAATAGAAATAATGCACAAGCGATCATTTTAATTTTTAATGAAATAAGAGATGCTGGTATTATTGAATAATATGTTTAATAGCTGATGTTATTACTTTGACAGTTAGTTTAATCTTTTTCCAACTGTCGAATAAACATTTGCTATATTTGATTAAACATTTCCTGTAATTAATTTAAAAACACTTATAAAATAGAACCAATAACATACAAGATAAGTAATAAGCTTGTCTCTTATTCAATATTATATAGTTCTTTATATACATCATAATGCTATATGTTAAATAAATCTCATTTCTTAAAATTCACATATATGTATTTTTTCACTGCACCCACCTGGAATTATATTAGTTATTTTAAGATAATGAGGAGGCTCGACACATGATTTACGATTCTAACAGTTTATTTAGGGTTTATAATCTTTGAATATCTCCTCCTCCTCCTCCTCATCCTTAGTGAACTTGATTAACTTGAATACTTGTAGTTCATACAAACAGCAGACTTTGACTTTAAAATCTTCAGTACGTTAGTCGGCATTATTAAATTAGATTGCTTTTAAACAAAAATGTAATATACGTACAAAGAATTCATTTGGAAAGTTCTTATAGCTGATGATGACATTTCCGCGTGTTTATTTATATACTTGCGAAACTTCAAACTTATATTGAATTTTATAAATCAAATTAATACCTAGTGATTCATTTTTATTTTTAAGTTAATCTAGTATGAATTTCTAAATCTTGAATGTTACTCGTATCTCAAATCCCAAAATTATCTTTATTTAAAAATGTTTCTCTGCAACTCGCATATGTTTTATGACATCGACAGTATTTCGTGTATTTCTCTATATTAGAGGAAGATCAAAAGTCAATTTTTCTCAAACTTAAATCATTTTCACTAGCTGCAGAAAAAAATCTGTTAAGTTAGTGAATAACTTTTAGTTAATAATACTGGGAAGGCATTCAGTGCAAGCAGCCTCTAGGTTTCACGTCATCAATGTTTTTAAAATTGTTCTTATCTGTATTTTACATATAAAATTCGATGCCGGAAGTGTTCTACTCGTCTATAAGCATCTACATATGAGGCTGGATCCCTGCGAGTATACATGCATGACCTATCATATGTGTAACTCCAACAAGTATTTAGCTTTATTTTAAATATTTTTAAATGTATAAATTTTAATGGGAAAAAATATAGCTCTATAAAGCTTTATAATTATTATCTTACTGAAATTACTTGACTACAAAACGGAATACAAAAGACTTGCAATATGTGAAATAATGCAGTATGATGAGAGAGAGAGAAAGGCAGACAGACAGAGAGAGAGAGAGAGAGAGAGACGATAACATTTCACAAATACTGGGTAGAAGAATGTGCTTTCACATTGAACGAAAATTTGTGTTATTTAGCCCGGACATGAAGCCTTTTTTAACAAGCACCTCTTCGCACGCCATTCAGATTGAGAATTTTTAAGCACTGAATCTCTCATGCTTTCTACAAATCTATGCATATGCTTAAAGATTTTACCGTATTATAATCCACAGATATTTCAAATTATAAATCCTACAGAATCATATAGATACAATTAAACATCTCGACCTAACCTATAAGTTACTTCATATGTATTTAATTTTAGACCTTTGGAAGGATTTAAGAATAAATATTCCACCTGCAAAGTTAAAAAGGGAAATCCTAGCTGAATTATACAATTTTTATAACTGAAATTAATTATAAGTGTGGAAGCTAAAACGAGCATACTTTAAAATTATCGTTTTCGAATTTCAATGCACACTGTACATGAAATTTAATGTACATGAGTCTCCAGAAACGACCCCATTTTGACAATCAGAAAAAAATTTTTCCTTTATTCAACAAAATTGTTTTTTTTTTTGGCCGCATTTGGTTGATTTCAGAAAATATTTTGGTTAAATGAACAAAATTTTCGTTTAGTTGAACAAATTCGTTTGGTTCAATTAATCAAAGTTTTTGGCTGAATCGTTTTGTTTATTTTAGAAAATATTTTATTGATTTTGCAAAATTTTTTAGTTGGATCTACCAAATAATCTGAGAGAGAATTTCACTAGAATCAAGAAAAATATTTGGTTGATTCAACCAAAATATTTTGTTGAAAGCATCTCAAAAGTGACGGACGCTATTGCGAACTTCGTACGGTCGCGTACTCCAATTCAGCATGACAGCCACCTCCAAAAGTTCGTAGCGTCACGAAAAAATATAAGAATGTTTTCATCTCAGTGAACCTTATCAAAATAAATGCGGAAACAGAATCGATTGGGATTAAGTGATTATGTGAAAAATACGTAAGATTACTGATAATTGAATCCTTGTGTGTCTACGATTGCGTGATCAGGTTTTTGATTTAAAAAAAAAACAGAACGATTTTTTGAATCAAATGAACAAAGGATCCAGCACAATATACATTGCAAATGGCTTGTCGTGGAATTTTCTAGTCATGTGATATTTAGTAGTTTAATAAACTACTAAATAATTCTCACAAGATGATACAATTCCACGGTAACCCGAGTAAAAATGCTTCGACTTGAGTTCGACTTGGCGATGTCTTGAGTTCGTCTCCAAGACATCGATGTCTTGCTGCGTTCTAAAAATGAGACGAGACATAAGACAATGCATGCATGAGAGATTTCTGAGATGGGTAATGGGGGTTTATTGGAGTTGCACAGGATACATGTTAAGGGAAGAACTAGGAAGGGAAAAATGGTAACTAGACAAATTAAGAGAGCCTGGAAGTTTGAAGAGAAGCTGAAAAGGGGAGAGGGGAACAGAATAGCACAAGTATGTTTGGACGAAGTTCGGAACAAGGAGACGAGAGGCAATTTGGGAAATTCGAAATGGGAGGAAGAAAGGAAAAAAATGAGGAGTGCTTGTGATATACAAGAAGGGGTACTGGAGTGGGAGAACATAGAGTTAGAGCTATTAGTAAAACAAGGAGAAGAGAGATGGACAAAGATTATGGATTCGAGGTACAATAGATGGTATATGATGGTCAAAGGGTTGATGGAACCAGTATATTTCCAAATATAAAAAAGGAAGACAAATGGAATAGGGCGGTACGATTTAGAATGGGAGAAGGAGTGAGATCTTGTAGATATTGGATGGATGAAGAGGAAAATCTGTGCAGAGTATGTGGATACGAAATAGAGTCATGGGCACATGTGTTAGAGAGGTGTACGGGAGAGGAAGATGGACAGTTGAGTGTGGATGAGCGTGTAAGATGGATTTTGGATGGTAATGGACAGGGAATGACGTGGATGAAAAAACTGGAAGAAGTAAGAGAAAGCAAGGGAGCATGGCAGAGCCAAACGGGTAATCCTGTCTAAAGGAAAGTAACTAGCAAAAATTTCAAATTTTTAAATCGGTGAAAATGTATTTGATGGTAAGAGAAAACGGAAGCCCTGGAAGATCGCTCATTTTAAGAAGTTTAAGAATCGATAGTCTTAATATTATTGTTATTTTAAGTAAGGCGAAACATTAGAATATGAGAAGCGGTTAAGTTAGGTTAAGGAAGAAATGTAAATATATGTAAAGAGATTTAACGGTGTTTATTGGGTCGCATTCATACATTAAACGGTGTTTATGGGGTCCGCGAGATAAAGAGATTTTGTTTAATTGGATTGATAGAGCACAGTCTCCTGAGATGTTCGCCACCTTTTGTTTTAGTTTTTACCCTTCTAGTGAATGCGTGGAATGAAAAATACATAACACGGTGTTTATCAGGTCGCCAAATGAAAAGCTTCAAAATTACATGTAAAAGAAATTGCAGAACACTGAAACTTATTTAGCATGGCGAAAACAAGAACGCCAATCTAATTAACGTTTTCAAAAGTCGAAAAAATAATAATAGACAAAGGGTTTGTGAGGTTGAATGTTTAAGAGATTTACCGGTGTTTATTAGGTCGCATTCATACATTAAATGGTGTTTATGGGGTCCGCGAGTTAAAGAGATTTTGTTTAATTGGATTGATAGAGCACAGTCTTCTGAGATGCTCGCTACCTTTTTTTTAGTTTTTACCCTTGTAGTGAATGCGTGAGAGGAAAAATACATCAAACGGCTTTTTATCAGGTCGACAAATGGAAAGCTTCAAAATTACATGTAGAAGAAAATGGAGAACACTGAAACTTTTTTAGCACGAAGAAAAAACGAACGACAATCTAATCAACTTTTTCGAAAGTCGAAGAAATAAAAATAAACAGAGGTTTTGTAAGGTTACATTTTTTAGAGATTTGATGGTTTTTATTGGGTCGCATTCATACATCAAACGGTCGTTGTCAGCTGTGCGAGATAATGATATTCTTTTAATGGAATTATTAGAGCACAGTCTTATGACTTGTTTACTACCCATTTTTCAGTTTTCAACCCTATAGTAAGAGCGTGAGAGAAAAAATACATTAAACGGTTTTTATCAGGTCGCAAAATGAAAAGCTTCCAAACGACACGTAAAAGAACGTGCAGAACAGTGAAACTTATTTAGCATGAAGAGCACAAGAACACCCATCTGATCAACTTTTTCAATAGAACTTGGGGGAATCCGCATTGATACTTCCCAAGTTCAATACATGTCATGCAAACTTCAGAGAAGACGATAGCGCTTTGCATTAAGTGATCATGGCGTTTCTAATTAAACTAAATGCCAGCGGTGGGCGAACTGTTAAACACCCTTACATACCTGATTCGGCCCTAATGAGAAACTATATATAATTACTGAAAAATATGTGTAAAAATATTCATGCATGCAGTCAATGGTTCTATGACTTTAGAAAAACCTGGCATCCTAGTACGAATATTATATTCCGCTAACGACATTAAATCTCTAATTTCAAACGTAATTATATTATCACATATGTGCACCAAATCGACTGATCGCTGTTCAACGAAACCATCAATATGCTAACGTACGGGAAATATATTCTCCAAGTTTAGTAGATGTCATGCAGTCTTCAGCGAAGATAACAGCGATTCGCATGAAGTAATTATAGCATTTTTAATTAATAATAACTGCCGGTGACGAGTGACCTGCTAAACACCCGAACGTATTTAACTCGGACCTAATGAGAACCTATATATACATACTAAAAAATATGTGCAAAAACATCTAAGCAGGCAGTCAATGATTCTACGACTTTAGAAAATCCTACTTATTATATTATCAATTGTGCGAAACAAATCGACTGATCGCTGTTCATGGAACCCATCAATATGCTGACGTGCGGGAAATCGAGATTGATATTCTCCAAGTTCAATACATGTCACGTAGTGTTCAAAAATGATCGCGGCGACGGGCGGCCTGCTAAACACACTTACGTATCTAATTCGGACAGAATGAGAAGCTACATATACTTACTGAAATATATTTGTAAAAATATTTAGGCAAGCAGTCGATGAGTCTATGTCTTTGGAACAACATAACATCCTATTACTAATTATATATTCCGCTAACGACTTTAAGTCTGTCTGGAACAATGCAAAAGATCGCTGTTTATAGAACCCATCAATAAGCTGACTTAAGGAGAATCTGTAATGATATTCTCCAAGTTTAATACATGCCATGCAATTTTGAAAGAAGATGATAGAGATTTGCATTGAGTGATTAATGCGTTTATATTATATTTAAAATAACTGCCAGCAGTAAGCGACCTGCTAAACACTCTTACGTAACCAATTCGCACATCATAAGAACATATATATAGACTTACTGAAAAATATGTTCAAAACCATTTAAGCCACATACACTCTATGGCTTTAGAAACAATACTAGCAACATGTTACTGATATTATATTCGTTTAGCGATTTTAGTCCTCTAATTCCAAATGTAATTAGGATATTAGGTATCCGCAAAAAATCGACAATTCCCTGTTCATAGAAGCCATGAACATGATGATATATGGAGAATCCGTATTGACATTCTCCAAGTTCATTAGATAACATGCAGTCTTCAGCGACGGACAACCTGCTAAACACCCTTACGTATCAAATTCGGACCGAATAAGAACCTACATATACTTCCTGAAAAATATGTGTAAAAACATTTAAGCAGGCAGCCGATGCGTCTAGGACTCTGGTAAAACCTAACATCCTACTACTAATAGTATATTCCGCTAACGAAAAAGTCTGTCCAGAATAAATCAAAAGATTGCTGTTCATAAAACCCATCCATATGCTGACGTAAGGGGAATCCGCATTGATATTCTCCAAGTTCAGTACATCCCAGGTAAAAATATTTGGTCTTGATTTTGTCTTGAATGTCTTCAATATGTCTTCAAGACCATGATGTCTGGTTCCGTCTCACAAGCTAGACATTGGAGATATGCAGACTTCTCTTGCATTTATGGCTCTTAACTGTGCCAAGACAAGACCAGGTAGACTTGTCTTAAGACAAGAAGTGTATGTCTTGATAAATATACCGAATTGAACTAAAAAAAAATTATATTAACAATTTGTGGCTTTAACATTTGCCGCGGTCAAAATTAGAGAAGTTTTAGTTTGTAAATTTTACTGTCTGTCTCAACAACTGCAGGCATATAAAATTTTCCATAAAAAGATTAAAACTGTCATTTTCTAGAAGTATCTAGTGAACTGTTAGAGATAGGAATAAATGGACAACATTTTCAGTTTCGCCATCCAAACAACATAATTATTGCAGATAAATGAACTTATTATTACATAAACAATAAATATCATGAAGATAAATAATATAAACATTTTATAAAGTTTGAAGCGGATTAGTGATGACCCTTGAGACATCAAAAATAGTACGGTTCTGTCTCACGAACTAGACATACAGAATGACTTGGAATTGTCTTGGAGCCAAGACGAAATCAAGACCAAATATTTTTACCCGGGATTTCATGCAGTCTTCAGAGAATATGATAGCCATTCGCTTTCGGTCATTATAGCGTTTTTAATTAATAATAGTTGCCAGCGAAGGACAGGCAGCCAATGAGTCCATCGCTTAAAGAAATCTAACATCCTGTTAATAATACTATATTCTGCTAAGGACTTTACATACCTAATTTCAAACGTAATTATATTACCACATGTGCGGAACAAATCGGCTGATCGCTGCTCATAGAACCCACCAACATGCTCACGTGCGGGGAATCCACATAGAAATTCTTCAATTTCAATACATGTCATGCAATATTTCGAGAAGCTGATAACGATTCGCATTAAGTGATTATAGCCTTTTTAATTAACAATAACTGCCGGATACGGGCGACCTGCTTAACATCGTTCCGTATCTAATTCGGACCTAATAAGAACCTATATATACTAAAACGAAGATTCCTATTTCCTCATTTTATTAAACATTTAAAATA
>CAKNYM010046149.1:106311-122532 GCA_932195095.1 Andricus curvator
TTCTGGGATCACTTCATCTGGTCCGTCAACACTGTTCCTCATAACATGCTACAAATATTGGTAGCTCTAAAAAAGTATCCAGAGGTGAAACTTCATCTCCAATTGTCCCGTCTGTCGCGTAAGATCATCCGCGGCTAGAGACCTGACTCCAAGGAACAGTGTTGCCCGATGTTATCTCGCGTAAATTTCCCGCTCTTGCTTGCCTTCTAGGACAGAAGGAGCAGAAGCGGATGAAGTACACGTTCCAGTTGCGTCGGGATTGGTTGCTTTAAAGAATCATGATCATAGCTTCCGGAGCCTACAACTTCTCCCCTTTAAAAATGACTGTGGCTTTTATATACTAAATTAAGGTTCCTAGATATGTCTGTAATTAGTTGAAAATCTATATAAAGCGTTAAGTTTAGTATTTCAAGATTTTCTGCAGATATAAAAAATTAATATTTTATACATTAATACCAAAGATATATTTTCCTTTGTAAATTAGCCTTCTTGTACCTTACATCACTTTCATATTGTTATGCAAAGCATTTTTACATGTTTTTTTAAACCAAAGATGTTTTTTTTATATATATAAGGGTGCTTATTGGGTCTTTCATATATAAATATATCCCGGGTGGAAAAATTTCGTGGCGCTGCACTGTTTCTGTCCAGTCCCCCTGAGTCGACACTGGCGTGCCACAGGGTGACTGGACAGTGGCTAGACTAGGATGTACCACTCGGATCGACGAGTTTCTAGACAGATCGGCTATTTTGATAAAAAATAATTAATAATTGAATAATATAATTATATTTTATACCATGAAAGTCCAATATATAGATTTTTCAGTTAATTAAAAATATAAAAAAAGTGTTTGTACAACAAAAATGAAGACATGAGTTTCCGCAAATCACTTGTACATACGCCGGGTGTCGAACTTCTGATGTAACTTCCTATTATATTGTTGTAACTTTGTCCCGTCGCCTTAACACCTTGACCATCTAAAAGTCAATTTTTTTTCATTTTTGTCGGATATGAATTTCAATTCATTACATCCTAATATGTATTTAAATAAAACATGAACAATTTATAAACATTAAAAGCGCTTGATGTGTGAATAAATCATTGAAAAAAATGAAGTTTGTATGATTTTACTTGCGATTGGGCTACGAAATAATGATAGTTTATTATTTCAAATAATTAATGCGTTAGGCTTAATTATCGTTTACGCCATCAATAAATAATTAAAATAACTCAAATAAATCATTTGTAATAAGATTTTATTTTCTGGAATATCATCAATATTATACATAGCATTAGACATATTCTAATTATTATAAATTCAACATAAATTTATGGCCGTGGCTACGTGTATATATATGAAACGGTATTTATCAGGTACATTTTTGAGGTGCAGTCGTGTTTATCGGGTCTTTGCGGTCTTATTGTGTCCGACCTGATAAATTTCACATGTTAGACGGTGTTTATTGGGTCGAACCCTATAAGCACCCTAATA
Source organism: Andricus curvator (assembly GCA_932195095.1). NCBI lineage: Eukaryota > Metazoa > Arthropoda > Insecta > Hymenoptera > Cynipidae > Andricus > Andricus curvator. The sequence goes on from CAKNYM010046149.1 coordinate 107,805, forward strand.
TACCAAAAAAATATTTTTAGTTTAAAAAGTATGTAAAAATGCTTTACATAACAATATAAAAGTGATGTACGGTTCGGGAAAGCTAATTTACGACGGAAAATATATGTATCTTAGATATTAATGTATACAATACAATATAATACAGTTTCGATTCCTTTCGAATAGAACCGAAGGGCCTATGACAAAGCCACCGACGGTTTCCTCGGGTTGCGGATAGAGGGTTCCTGTACCAAGGGTTTCTGCTGAATCTCGTTACGATAATTAATAAGCAGTCGCGGACAATTGTCCAGGCATGGTCCCGAAGGAATAGCTCCTAAGCGAAGGCGTAACAACCGTGCCGAAAGCTGAATGGCACCTGGGTTAGGTGTCTCAAACGGTGACTCTGGGATACCGGGCGACCTCTCAGAGTATGCAGCCTTATCCTTGCACGCGGGTCTCTACAAGGACGGACTAACCCTTTCCCTAGCTGCTCGTGGGAACAACAATGAAACCACCAAAACACCAAAATGTTGTGGATGCGGTTCAAGACAATCGAACGCGCAGAGCACCCGACAATAGGTCGGAAAACAATGCCGATGAGCCTAGAGTTCGGGGTGCTGAAAATAATTTAGATGGAAACACGACGACGAACCGGCGAAACGCCCACATTGAGTGGACGGATCGACTCAGGGATGACGTGCTAGACTGCTACGATGCCAGCATTATCCCTGTTCGCGGAGGCTTTATGGCGCGTATGCACACTCTGTGGTGCCAGAAACACCCAGAGCTTCAGCACGTTTCGCATCAGTCTTTGCGAAATCAAGCCGACTACCTCCGGAAAAATGGATATGTACGCGGAGCGCTTCCCCAACCGCTGCTTTATGAAGCTGCAGACGAAGATGAGGAAGCGACATTGAGACCAACCGCAGAAAGTAGGCACCTTCTGAGAGATGATCGCAATTTCATTACTAGAAGGAACATTAACATGCAAGTTCCTCCTAAGCCCCAAGATCTGGCTGAAATGGATGCCTTCCTTCGTGGAGATATCTCGCAAGAGTTCCACCTCTGGACCATCAATTGCTCAGTTTATGGTGCTGCGAGAACTTTAGCTGATTCAAATCGAAGGCTGAAACCAACGATGGATCAAAAGACCAAAAGACGCTTGCATAAATTGAACAAGAAGATTGGATGGGCAAGACAGAATGCGTCCCGTGTTCAATGTGTGATTGACTACATAACATCTGGTAGACCGTTTACGGAAAAGGTTCGAAAGTTCGCCCAAGAACTAAGGATCTTGAATCACACACTAAACAAGTCAAAGCTACTGACAATCAAGCAGCATATTGTTGACAAAATACGGCTGTTATCTGACGCAAGGAGGATAATACAGGAGAGGGAGAGATGGATCAGGGAGAATCAACAGTTTCTCGCTGACCCATCGCGCCTCTTCAGCGATCTACCTGTTTCTGTAAAAAATCCACCCAAGCCCAAGGAGGTAGAGACTTTTTGGAGAGAGGTGTACAAGATCCCGAAAACACTAGAGTTGAAAGAAGATACTGAAAATATCATCCGCTTCAAGGAGTTTTGCGACAACCTCATAAAATCTGAGGAGGAATGTCCATCAATCACTGCCGAAGAGGTGAAAAACGCCCTTAGAGGCACGAAGAACTTTTCCGCTGCTGGACCAGATTGTATCAAGAACTTTTTGTGGAAGAAGTTTACTTTTACACACCAACATTTGGCCCGCATATTCACCTCATATTTAAAGTCGGAGACGCCCATTCCGCAGTGGCTGGTGTTAGGACGCACTATACTCCTTCCAAAAAAAGGCAACTTGTCCAACCCAGAGAATTACAGGCCAATAACTTGTTTGAACACGCTGTATAAGATCTTTACAGCTGTCCTAAACAACAGGATTGTTCGACGAATTGAGCCTGTATGGCGAGAGATGTACGAACAACGTGGCTCGAAAAAAGGTGTAGCAGGCTGTCGAGAGAATCTGCTGATTGACAGGTGTGTCTGTAAAGACGCTGCAGCCCATCAGCGCGTCCTGTCAATGACCTGGATTGACTACCGGAAAGCTTTCGATTCAACCTCTCATAGACTTATCATCTGTCTGTTGGAAAGCTTGAAGGTACATCCACACATAGTGAGATGCATAGAGAGATTGATGCCTCTTTGGAAAACTAGATTTACTATCTCATCTAGAAATTATCGTGTGACAACGAACAACGTCACCTTCCAGAGAGACGTCTTTCAAGGTGATACCATGAGCCCTTTGCTTTTTTGCATCACACTTTTGCCTCTATCTCTCGCACTACGAAATTCTTCTGGATACCTCTGTGGCAACACTAATCAGCGCGAGCATAAGGTCACTCATGTATTTTATATGGATGACCTGAAGATCTATGCCTCTGGTAGAAGCAAACTTCGAACTGCTATAAATATTGTCAAGAACTGCACAGGAGAGATTGGGATGGACTTTGGCTTGGACAAGTGTGCCAAAATTTATCTGAAGAAAGGAAAGATTACTGGCGTTCCAAGGACCCTGAGCTTGTGGATATAAGTGTTATCAGACATCTTAATACTGGAGAGACCTATACATACCTGGGCGTGCCTCAAAACCGCATTCAGGACGTAACATCAGTGAAGGAGTCTCTCCGAAGCAGATACAAGCATCTCCTTCGACAGATTTGGTCTTCCAATCTGTCGGCGTTGAACAAAGTATCTGCGACTAACATGCTTGCCGTCCCGGTTCTACTCTACTCGTTTGGGGTAGTTCAATGGACGAAGAACGAGCTTAAGGCCCTTGATGTCATTACACGTAAGGTCATGCATATGCATAAAAGCTTGCATATCAATTCGTCAGTTCCGCGATTATATATTTCACGCCGTCAAGGTGGACGTGGACTTCTGAATCTCCAGTGTCTTCATAACCGGATTGTTCTAAGTACAGCTTACATCGTTGCGAATGGCAGAGATCCTCTCCTAAAGATGGTCAGGAACCACGAGATGATTGGCGAAGGAGCGTTCCTTTACAAAGCCGCGGAGCAAGCGGCCGAGACCCTTGGCCTGAATTTTAACATCAGAAGTGAGGAAAGTGCATTACTTCATCTAGATGCTTCACTTCTAAAAACCAAAGTGAAGAAAGCAGAGGTTGAAAATTTTCACCAAGAGCTACTCGACAAGAAAATGCACGGAAACTTTCCCAGAAATATAGAAAAACAGTCCTTGTCGAAGGAGCAAACTTTTGCTTTCCTCAAATCATCAGGGCTTAATTCAGGTACAGAGGGTTTTATTTTCGCATGCCAGGACGGTGTCATTTCCACCTTAGCATACCGTGAGCGCATTTTATGTCAAGAAGTTCCCAGTGATAGGTGCAGAGCGTGTCATGCACACGCTGAGTACCTAGAACACATACTATCAGGGTTTCCGACCCACGCGGGAACGACGTATATCTATAGACATAATGCGGCCCTAAGAGTGCTTTAATACCATCTTTGTCGCTCTTACGGTGTGGGCCGCGACCCTGCCCTGCCGAACGCTCCAAAAGAGATAGAGTCGATTGTCCGAAACGAGAAGTGCCAAATTTTCTGGAACTACGATTTTCGGGCAGCAGTCTCCGTTGCGCACTCGAGGCCTGACATTGTTCTCCCAGACTTCGAGAAACGAACTATATTCGTGATCGAATTCTCGGCTCCGTCCGAATACAACATCATTGCAAAGGAGAAAGAAAAAGAGGAGAGGCATCAAGACCTTAAAAGAGAGCTACAACGACTGTACCCAAAATATTCGGTACAAGTAATTGTCCTTGTGATAGGTGCTCTCGGAGGTGCGAAACTATCACTGGTTCGTAACCTTAAAGCAATACCCGCGTGCCAAAAATATGCCAAGGCACTTGCGAGATGGATGCAGAAAGCTGTCATCCTTGGGTCGCTTCGTGTCCTCAAGACACACGAGGGTTTCGCCGACCTGTCGTTGTGATTTTGTCGTTGCCTATGACCACTCATCTCACGGTTGTGAGACGTGGCCATAGGTGTGATTTACCGCGGTGCTACTGGGGGCTATTGACATTTTGTCGGATGGCAGTTGCTCTTAGTGGGACCCTGCGGTGGTTGTTTAACTTTTTTTCAAATTATATATATGATTGTCGTTGTCATTTCTGCCGTCCAAACTAAAAAGATACATAAGTGACATTTTTATGAAAAATGAGTTTTTGGTATCGTTGGATTCGTAAGAAAAAGCTGCGCCTAACTGTGTTAATAAAGATTATTAATTATTAATATTTATTGCAAAAACGATTGTTTATAAATGAGGAAAGTCGAAAAAGTTGAAAAATACAACATAAAAAGATACACAAAGTACTTTGCGTGTCCTAAAATTTGTATAAGGCATGTAATACGTCATCAGCATACAAATAAAAAAGAACCTAAAGAACTTTGTGTCTTTTTTGCCTTGTAAAAGTGACCGAGTGCGAAGCGAATTTACAAACGAAAAGAATCGCTTGCCCTTACGTATGTTTTAGCCTTGTGAAATAGCTCGGACTCTGATCGGAAATCCAAGGGAAATAAGTCCCGGCTAGATTCGGCTATACATTAGCGACGATCGTTCGGGTAAGTTCGGGACAGCCGCTGAACACACAGTGTCCCTTACTTATGTTTTGTTGTTGTATTTTGAGGCCGTGCTCGAGCTCTCCGATAAAGGCATCGTCCGCAAGTGCCTTTGTGTTCTTTTTGCCTTGTATTTTTCACTTTCCACGACTAGTAAAAAATCGCAAGTCCATTTTCTAATAAAATTTTTTTTTTAAATCAATTTTTTATTGCAAAATATGAAAGAGCACATTATTTTAACCCGAATAGTGTATCTAGATTATTCCAAATTTTATTCGATCTCAGAGTTCTTTGGGCAAACAGTTTTTCTTGATTTTCTCAGTTCGAGTGAGATTGGACTTATGTATCTTTTTAGTTTGAACGGCAGATTTCATCGTGCCCTGTGGCCACCCATCTCACGGTCGTGAGAGTGTGAGACGTGGCGATATGTGTGATTTACCGCGGTTCTACTGGGAGCCGTTGTCATTTTTAGATGGCAGTTGCTACCAGTTGGATGATGCGGTGGTTGTTTAACCTTTTTTCAATTATATATTATAGATATTTTGAAAATGTACAACTCTTCCGTTAAACTTTTTAACGTATTTATCGTCGTTTGGCTTAAAATTATAATTGACCCGCCGGATGCAATAACCAGTCCGATGCCCGAAAACGCGTAAGATTGTCCGATCGTCTCAAAGAAACAAAATTTTCAAAATCGAAAAATCAAATTTTTGAAAACTTAGAATTCTAGATAATAAGGAAGTGAAACTTTTTCCTCTCAGAATTTTTTGTTTCAAACTTTTATTTTTAATAATAACAATGAAATATTGAAAAAAAAGTTTCTCCCTGATTTAATTCAGTTTTATAATTTAAATCGTTCTAACTCGGCCAAATATTATTAAAATGAGTTCATATTTGTAGGACGTATTCAAAATACTCTAGCGATGGCTAGAAAATTATGAAAAAGTTAACAATCGCTTATTGTTTAATAACATTCAATTGCAAAATGAGTTCAATCGATAATTGTGTTTTCTTGGTTTCGCCGCTAAAAAGTATTTAGGTAATTTCGACTTTCAAACAACTTCCAGTGAGTGATTTATTCAGCAATGTTGAATGAAGTTTTTTGGAAAATCTCATATCTATTCGTTAAAAATTCACTGAGAGATTCAGATTTGGAAAAAGTACTCGACGTCTGCCCGCGCAGACTGAACTTCGAGAACGCGACCTGACAGAGCAGTCCTCGCGACGCATTAGCTAACAGCGCTGGCAGACGTCGAGTACTTTTTCCAAATCTAAATATCTCAGTAAATTTTAAACGATTTGATATGAGATTTTCCAAAAAACTTCATTCAACATTGCTGAACAAATCACTCACTGGAAGTTGTTTAAAAGTCGAAGTTCCCTAGGCGACACCAAGAAAACACAATTATCGATTGAACTCACTTTGCAATTGAATATTATTAAACAATAAGCGATTGTTAACTTTTTCATGATTTCCTAGGTATCGCTAGAGTATTTTTAATACGCCCTACAAATATGAACTCATTTCAATAATATTTGGCCGAGTTAGAACGATTTAAGTTTTAAAACTGAATTAAATCAGGGAGAAACTGTTTTTCAATATTTCATTGTTATTATTAAAAATAAACGTTTCTCAACAAAAATTCTAAGAGGAAAAAGTTTCACTTGCTTATTATCTAGAATTCTACGTTTTCAAAAAATATATTTTTCGATTTTGAAAATTTTCTTTCTTTGAGACGATCGGACAATACTTTTAAGCGTTTTCGAGCGTCGGACTGGTTATTGCATCCGGCGGGTCAATTTTAGACTTATTAATTTTCGATGCATAAAACTAAAAAGACAAGTCCTATATATATATATATATATATATATATATATATATATATATATATATGTGTGTGTGTGTGTGTGTGTTTTCTGTGTGTTGTTTTGTGTTTACATTTCTGTTTGTCCTCATAACTGGATTGGCTTATCCAACCATCACAAACGGAGAAAGGAATAACGATGCTTCGTCGATCACTCATTCTGAAAGATTACAAACATGGGACATTAAATACTTTACAATGGCCGGAGCATTTTACCAAAAGGTTTACATTCCGAATCGTTTACTATTTTCTCATTGCTTAGAATCTTATAGTTAGACTATGACAATAGCATCGCAACAGGCTTGCAAGGTTTCCTCAAAAAATATTACGAAGTACGATTTTTTACTTGAAATCATATATTTTTTTCGAACATTTAAAATTCACTTACAAACAAAAAAATTCTTCTCACCAAGGATGTGCAAAATTAAACAAAAAACTGATCCTAGCGGGTAGGGTTCGGTCCAGTTTTTGTTTCAAAATCCAGCCCGGAAGCCCAAAAGACTAACTACACCCGAAAACCCGACCCGGCACAAAAATTTCATCGCAAAATTTTGAGAGACCTTCAATCTATAATCTGTGGTAAGTTACTGTAAATTATCGGTAAATTTACTGTAAATTACTGTGAATTTGTAAATAATTCCAAATCGAATATTCGGGCGGGGTCAGGTGGGGCTTTCTGGTTTTCTCCTCGGTTTCCTCGCTGGTTAATGAACCCGAAAACCAACCCGACCTGAAGTCATCTTGCAAACCACTACATTTTTCATGGATGAAGCCACAACCGCTTATCAAAGCAGGCTGGTTAAAGAACTTGGCCATTCTTCTTGGACCTAAAAATGTGCTGAAGCCCAATTTAATCTGATAATTCGAAATCACTCTCTTTCTAATAGACCACTGAAGTTATGTTACAAAAATCTGACGTAACGCATAAATCGCAAAGTAATTTTGAAGAAAATGTATACTAATCCTCCCTTCCAAATATGAAATCGATTCATCATTCTAACGCGTGTCTCCATTGACCCTTTTGTCAGCAGAAGAACCGTGGTCTTCTTGAAAGATGCTTCGTTAATGTGTACGCCAATCTCAGAAGATAAATTGTTCAAAATGCGGTATGCAAGATGCGAGGTCAGGACCCAGACGTCCGTGGACACCCGTTTTCAATGAACAACCGCGGGATAGCCTTTTGGAATCAGGAAACCCCATGGATTGAGAAAACGGAGTGACATTGTGTCGATGGAAGTCTATTGAAGTGACACTCGAGATAAATGTCCTGCGAAGTTACACCACTTTCTCTTCGCATGCCGTATATCCTCCCCCTGATTCACAACCCACCCCAGCCTTTTACAAAGATTTGCGAACACTGAATACGTTTTTACGTAAATTTGCACCAGTAGAACATATAGCTCCTTTTCTTTTTGGCGCTGCGGTTGGTAATCATGATTCTTCCGATAGATAGACGAGTACAAAAAATGGAAGTGTATTATCGCTTTTTGTTCAGTATACGGAATAGCGACTTAATTTGAATAAATCATTTATTGAGTGGTATTTTTTTAATACAAATACATTATATAAAATTATAAGTTTCTTCAAGTTAATGCTAACTGAAAATATCCACATGGAAATATAAGAAAGTTCAAAAATGACATCTATTTTTGCGTACCACTTACGGTTTACTAGATATTTGCAGCTTGAAAAGAACGTTTATTTCCAAAATACCACACGAATTTCACGTGTATTTCTATGCGAATGTTGACTTCTATTTTTACGGCAATATTTCCCTCTAGGATGAAAGAGATGATTAATTCAATGAACTGGTTTCTTTAACATGCTAAGAATCAAAATTCCTCGTATCTTAGTGTAGCCTCCAAATAAATATTTCTTTAGTTCAGAGAATCGATTTTTTTTACTTAAAGCAAATATGTTCGATTCAAGAACTCTCTCTTCCGACACAGTGTATAGAACCTATGATGTTAGAAAAAAAATTGTCAAAAAAAGACTGCTTATAAAAAACTTCGATTTAAAGTAGTAAAATGTATATTTTACTACTTTTCATTAAAATAAAAATAAAAAATACCGAATTCGATCCAAAATACAATGCATATATTTTTAGAATGGGCAAGTTGCAGCGAATTTCGAAAAGTTTTTAAAACGGTTTTTCACAAATGAATAAGATTTGCAGCTTTTTTCTACACCGAATGTAAAAACGCAAACATACAAGGAACTATTGTTAAATAAATAATGTTAATACAAACTATTTATTTCTAAAGTAGTTCCAATAAATTATCAATACATTTTTCTTTATTTTTAAATCTTGTAAAAAAATGGCAGAAAAACGACTAAACGACTACTTACTGAAAGTATCTATCTATCCATAAATAGAGTCAAAAAGAATTATGAAAGAAAGGGCCACCTCGACCGTATTGCTAGATATAACTGCTGGATAGAACGAATTAGCTAATGCGTAACTAACTTCAAACCGAACCCTGATCGCTCGACCAACATAACAATAGCCATCTCCCGTGCACTACTTCGCGAATTTAATAATTTATCATCCCGGTATGTTTCTGAAAGACCTAGTAAAAGAGTAACTAAATGATTCGGGCAGACTTCAAGAGCAGTTGAAAAGAATTTGCTCGGTAGCGAACAAATCGTTAACCATGAGTGTCCAGTGCCAATAACGAGGTAAATTTTTCGCTCTGTACTAGAATCATCTATTTTTCAGTTCGAAAGTCTCAATCCAGATGCAAAGGATATCCTGTTGTGTTTTCTTGTCGTCTGACCATTTGCGTGAACATTGTCGCGGTCCTAAACGTTTCCCTTTTTTTCCTGACGATTCCTGGGTTGCAGGACGATTTATCGCTTCCGTTCAAGTTCGGAAAAAATCAGGCGTAACTTCGTCACACAATGGAAGGATGGTGACCACCTTGAGCCACCACGTGCGCTTACCTTGTTCATACTAGAAGAAGAGAAATCGATTTTTATATTTTCCAAAAAATTATTCTTATGAACTTCCATTTCAGTCAACAAGATGAGAACATTGAATAATTATATTAACAAACTGGAAAACAGTAAGAATTTTGAAAATTAACTTTTTTTTTAGTTATACCATTGTTGTTTCCTGGATGTAAAATCAAAGAATATTTACTATACCAAAATTCTCTTTACCCGAGTATATTTAGGTATCGTTTTGCACTTCTACATTAGTGACTTATGTGACCATTCTCACTAATCACTGTATATTAACGCTTCACGGTCACACGGGATGTTTCACACCCCAGGGGCTTTCCGATTTTTTTCGATTTTGTATTGTTTCAACATCACTCATAATTTTTTTCAGCCAAAAATTTCTGAAGGTGTATTTGGAGGTGTGACCTTCAAGAGATAAACTGTCCCCTAAATCGGTGTGCAATTTCATCGCATTTTAATAATTTTCTAACTTGTTGACTTTTGTCCGCTAGATTAGAATTTACTTCTAATGATGTAAAATATCAAATGTTAATATAATAAGTGTCAATTATTTTTACCTTACATTATCTTTTGCTTTGCCTATTTGTGATTCAATGATAGTAGTCTATCTATACTGCAAGAAGCCATAAGCACCAGTAGAACCAGAAAACCAAATTTGTAACAGGAGAGTTAAAGCCATATGCACTATTAAGAAAATGAGGACAATACCGTGGAATAAGTTCTCATTTTACAGTTTCCCGCATGTCATTGTCGGCTTCGTACATACGACAATAAGGAGATCAATTTTATGTAAAAAATTTTTTCTTGAGATATAACTTTTAGTTCTTAGATATAACTCACTTCTGCAGCATTTCATTTTTTTAATCTTCCTGCAGCCGTTTTGTTGCTAAAGTTTTTGGAATTTATGTGCGCGCATTGTTTGAAAACAATTTGCAATTTAGTTTTCTAGATATAGAATCACTTATAACTATGGGAATGTATGCATTTTGAATACTTATGCCGTTAGTAATATTTTTCAACAAAAATAAATCAACTTTTATTATTGCAATGAAAAAAACAGCCATGAAATTGTATGTAAAATGACCCCAAAATACAAAGAACTTCATCAATTCTATAAAACATTATGTATTGTGATATATGTATAACATGATTACATTGCACAACTTGAAAAATTAGAGAGAAACCATATTTATTGATTAGTGGATAAAGAATACAATATTCCAAAATTGTTGGTCAATTCAATTTTTATATCTATTTTGTCAATAGAGAGGCGCTGCCTGTCACATTAAAAAAATGCGTTTGTCAATCCACGAATGAGCTACGAAATATTAGCCTCAACAAAAATTGTTCATATTTTTAAAATTTAAAATGATGTACTACATTATCATAGACTGAATCTGAGATTGATTTTCGTACAGATATTGCCATCTCTCGACAGAGAAGTGAGTTCTTACCCTTATTGTAAAGCATTATTTCGTACTTCGTTGAATGATTGGTTGCACGTATACAGGCGCAACGTCGATGAAGTAAAATTCTGCTTTAGGGGCCGTCCATAATCTACTTAACCAAGTTTGGCCTACTTATGACCCCCTCTAAAATCCGGACTCGTTAAATACCGTACTTTTGTCTTATCCCCCCCCCCCCCCCGAAAAGTAACGGAGTTCAAAATTCTCTCAAAACAGACGATATGAAACACTTTAATCTTAAGATTTCAAGTCGAAATATATTGCATTTTCAACAAAATAGTTGAATTTTAACCCCGAAAAAGATTTTCTACCAAACGAGATGAATTTCCAACCCAAAAACATGAATTCTCAACCAAAAAAATTACATTTTATACCTTAAGATTTTGTATCGGAATGTATTGCATTTTCAATAAAATATTTGAACTTCAAACCCAAAAAAGATTGTCTACCAAAAAAGATGAATTTTCAAAAGAAATAAATAAAAAATGTAATCAAACAGTTGCATTAACAACCAAATAATTGAACTTTGAAACAAACGAGACGAATTTTCAACAAAATAGTTTCATTTTTAATAAAAAAAGATGTCTATCAAAATAGTTGAATTTTTAACCTACAAGATGCACTTTCAAAAAAAATTTGGAGTTTTTGGACAAAAACGACCAATTTTTTAGAGCACAGTTGAATTTTCATCATGAATAGTTAAGTTTGTAACGAAAAAAAATCATTTTGAACCAAGCAACACGTCTTTTCTACCATAAAATATGTTTTACCTACAAAAAGTGATTTTTCAACCAAATGAATTGTACATCGAAGAGTTAAATTTTCAACTAAAAAAGATATTTTTTAGCCAAAAATGAAATCGTCAAATTTTTAATTCCAAAAATTAATTTTCAGCAAAAAAATGAACTTTCAACCAAGAAAAGAAGAATTTTTAACCAAATAGTTGAATCCTCAACCAAAAAGATGAACTTTCAACAAAAAAGATTAATTTTCTAACCATAAAGATGAATTTTCAACAGAATACGTAAATTTTCAACCAAATTGTTGAGTTTTTAACTTATGAACGCTAAATTTCCAACCAAAAATTGAAAAGTTGAATTTTCAGATAAAGAAATGAATTTTTAACCAAAAAAAAACAAAGATAATGAATCTCCAACAGAAAAAAATGAATTTTTCAAAAATTGGTTTACAAAAAAGATTTTATTCTAGAATCAGAAACAGTTGAATTCAACCAGAAAAAAAGATTAACCAAAATGATGAATTTTCAAACAAGAAGAATAATTTTGATGAATTTTCAAACAAAAAGAATAATTTTCTACCGAAAAAGACGAATTTTCAACAAAATAGTTATATTTTCAACCAAAGAGATGAATTTCAACTAATTGATGAATCTTCGTGAAAAAAGATTTTTTCAATAGAAGAGTTCGCGCTCGATAATATATTTATCTCGCGCTTCGCGCTCGATAATGTATTTACCTCGCTCTACGCGCTCGGTCTTTGTACTTCCCTACAATTACGCAAAATCTTTGACAATTAAATGTGCAATCATCGACAGTAGTAATTTGGTTTTTGTGAATTCTCTTTTGTTAAAGCTCCTTCGGCTTTAACGAAAACATTCTCATCACGTATCTTGTGCTTCGCACTTGAATCACATTTGTCCAATATGCCAATTTTTCTATATTATGTTCAACTTTAGTATATTAAATGTATACTATATTAATATCTGTATGTCGGTTCCGAACTGATCATTCAGATATAGCAAAGTAAAGTACAAATTTTATTCTTCATGATTACTTTAATATTCGCTTCTTATTTGCCATTAATCTCTAGTCGTTTTTACAAAAATTTAACTTGTTTATTTGTAATGTTATTTTTCACGATTAAATCAAAAACTACACGTCCTATAAGAAAATGGATCAAAGCAAATTTGTAGATATAATTTAGACGAACAAATTATGACATCAGCTTAAGACCGATTTTAATACAAAACTGGAGTACGCATCTTTTCAAATCTTACGAATTGAAAACTGTAATTTTCCCTCCGTGTTTTTTTAGAATATTTACAAAACGTGATTTTTTTGTAAATATTGTTCCTCTGTTCGCAACTGCTGAATTGGACAGAAGAAAATAAAGCAATTTTATTTTATTATTTGTTCTTTATTTCACAATAATTTTTTTGTATTTATTGTACAGAGTGTATGTAAAAAAATTGTATGTAAAATAAAGAGATTTCCTTTTTACCTATTTTTGTTGTTGCATAGTTCAAATGAAAAATGGAATTTTTAATTTTAATAACATTTTTCATAATTAAAACAATAACTATCTTTTAAAAATGCATATAGTCTGAAACAAATTCCTATATTTTTTCAGATAAACAATTTCGTTAGTTAGCATTTCTTCGTGTCTTGCATGGTTTTGCCCAAAAACAGAATTACATATGTTAATAACGTTTTTTACGAATAATACAAAAACCATACTTGTTATCAAAAATATTTTTCTACAAAATTGGTAGATCTTCTCGAGATGAATATTTTTTTCAATTATCATTCCATCTTATAAAACAATGTATAGTTTTGCTGGGAAATGGAATTTCTTTTTTTTAAGTATTTTCGATGGATAATATCAGAACTGTTGGTCAAAAATGGCTGGTTAACAAACTCGTCCTTTCTTTATAGGCCTTGAAACAGTATACCAAGGGGTAGTCCAATCGGATTATTCCTTTAAAAATTACCACGTTTACAGATTAAAATTACAACGACGACAGACAGACAGACACCGACGTAAAAACTATTTTTTCTGAGAGTTGACCAAGAAATTACAATGTTGTTTGGAAACAGATTTTGAGGCCTTTCTATGCAATTCTTTTTGCATAATTTGAACTTTTTGAATATGTTTTTTCAAAACAACTGATTTTTGGATTCACAATGTTTTTGAGCCTTTTTGTTTCAAAAATAATTTTTTTTGCACACATTGACTTGTTGATATTGTGTTTCTAATCATCTTTTCAAAATATTTTTTCTGACTTAGGGGGCCTCAAAACGACGACATTTGATGGAATCCACGAAAGTCATTTTTCATATGAAATCACAACCTTCTCATTATGATGAGGATGTAATAATTCATTATTTTTTGTGCGATCAAAATTTGAATTTTCGATTTTTTCAAGAAAATTCTAAAAGCTGTCATGACTTTTTTGTACGGCTTTAAAAAATTAACGTTTTTCGTCTTTTTACTTTTTTCCATATTGTGCTTTGTTTCGCTTAAAATGTTAATTTTCGTTTTTTTTAGGGATTTTGAAAATGCTATAACTCTGACAATTTTATTTTTATCGAAAAAAGTCGTGGGGATAAATTGTTTGAATTTTTGAGTACTATAGATAGCCGTCCATGGAATTTCTGAAAAAAGAAAAAATGGTCTAAAATTTTTTGAAAATTCTCTAACTTTTTGAATTTATATCCAAAATAGCTGGTTAACGAACTCGATCTTTCTTTTTGGTCCCTGGAACTGTGTGCCAAAGCACAATTCAATCCGATTAGTCTTTCAAAAGGTATCCGGTATACAGACGACAACGACAACGACAGACAGACAGGCACCGACGTAAAAACTATTTTTTCTGACTTAGGGTGCCTCAAAACTTCGACATTTGATGGAATCCACGAAAGTCATTTTTCACATAAAAGCAATACCTTCTCATTATGACGAGAATGTAAAAAAACGTTTCTCAAATATTATAAATGATCATACCTTCCTTACGTTTTAATAAAATGTGATTATTTAGCAAATATGCTCGTATTCGTTTCCTCATAGAGGAAGTAAAAATACAAAACTACAAGTAGGTCAATGA
>CAKNYM010046149.1:122542-142534 GCA_932195095.1 Andricus curvator
TACCTTCCTTACTTTCCAATAAAGTGTGAATATTTAACAAATATACTTCCATTTGCTTCCTCATAGAGGAAGTGAAAATACAAAACTACAAGTAGGTCTATAAATTCGTTTTGAAGCAAGGAGTATTTCCTATTCTTGGATCAACTATGAAGTATGTTAATGAAAAACGTTATTCTATAAAAGACAGATTTTACAAATATTATAAATGATCATACCTTTCTTACTTTTTAATAAAATATATTCCTTCTGAAATGAAATTTCTGATAGTTTCAAGGTTCGATTTTTAGCTAGAATTGAGGATAATAATTGCTTGATTTGGTTTAAATTTGGTTTGACATTCAGTTTGCGGTACAAAATCAAGAAGGATATTTGAATTCATATAAATTTGAATAAAAATTCACTTTCCTATACGTGAAATTTTTTGTTTCCTTGCATTACTTCTTCGCCCACAGAAATTGAGCTAAAGCTTCAAGGATGCGATCTTCAGCGGAACATTGTAGGGCGTAGGCTATTGGGAATGAGAACATCCACCGCGCCAAAAGGGGCGCTGTGGTGTCATATAAACTACAGAGGGTCCAGAGACAGTGTGGCAACCTAGTGTCATTCTTTCTGATTGACTCAATTTTCTCATAGATATTTTGGTATATATAGATATACTACACTATAGAAAACCTGAACGTAAAATGGTGGCATCCGTTCGCAAAATGGCTACATGGTTACATTTTCGTTACATATAATAATATTAAATATTAATATTTAGTATACCATGCTGGAAATCAGTAATTATTTTCATTAAAATGCAAGGAGCAGACAAGTAAATTCTTAACGTTACCCTGCCGATGAAACAGCACTGAAACGGCACTGGCGAACGGCACTGGGCCGCCAGTGCCGTTTCAGTCACTGTTTCTGCTGATTTCGGCACCTAAACGGCACTGAGGGTGATGCGACGGTCATATAATGGTTCTATTGTATTCGTCACGTACCGGACAGGCAGAGTGGTTTACAGCAGTTGGCCGCTACCAACCCGAATCCCTTTTTAAAATTTTCTTCAAATTATTAACACTTTTTTTTAATTTATGAATTTTCTCATTATATATATTTTATACTTATAAATTATATACTAATATACTATTCTGAAGTTGAATTCGAAAATGTTGTCTGTTTTGGCGTATCTCATTCCATTTACGAGATACATTATGTTCATTCGAATTTTAAACTTTTAAAAAAAAAAGTTAGATATCTCAAATTATCGAAACCCGTAAATTCTGAATTTCTAACTTTCGCAGAGGTAATTACAAAATTTCACAAATTTTAATTTTTAATTTTAATCCGTTTCAGCTGGTCTACTTGGTAGCCTATTCGCAGGTATAAAGGGAACTTCTGCAGGCATTTAAAACTGTAATCTGAGTAGCTTTAAACTAGCAGCACTGAAACGGCACTGGGCAATGCCATTTGAGTGCCGTTTCAGTGCTGTTCCATCGGCAGGGTACAATCTTTCACATTTAAATTTCTCAAGCACACACAGTGTTTATCTACAACTTAAATTTTTCCAAATAAGTTTTGCCTTTTTATTTTAACGCTTCCAATCTGTGGCTCTCTATGAAAACTTAAATTGAGGTTTTTATTCTCTTTGGATTCACAACCACTGACGCAACAACCTCCTAAACTTGTTCAAGGAAAAAATAGTTGCTTGGGACAACTAATAAAGTAGTAGGGCCAACTATTTTAGTTTGTAATATATTGGGATCCAAAATCGTGACGTCACATGAATAAGATGGCTGCCGTAAGTGGGTCGTTTTTGGACGTCTGACAGGTGAAAGACCGCGTTTTTTGTGAATTTCAAAGGAAAAATGAAACTAAGTATCGCTAAAATTTATCGATTCACGGCATCTAAACCTTCCTGCAGAAATTTTATTGAAGGAAAAAGAGTTTTGCATGCTGGACATGTCATATTTTGTGGTAAAGAAGCCGAAAGACGAAACTTGTATTAAAGTAATTGCATTTTCCATGCAAAATTCAAACTTCACCTAATGAAGTAAGAAGAGAAAGAAGCTTCCAAGGTGTCGTAAAAGATGTAGTGTGCAGTTGCAAAGCTGGATTGGGGAAAAAATGGAAACACGTTGTTGCAGTCTTATTTCGATTGTGCATTTAATTTCATAAAATATGTCATATATAAGAATGAAAGTGTGAAATACAAAAATTATATAAACTGTGAGACTCGCCGTATATAGAATCATCACTTTATCTCCTTGTGAAAAATAGTTTTTTTTTTAACAAAAAAATTCGTTACTTTTAGGTTAGGTTAAACTTTCATAACAAACCGAATAATAGAAACACGATTATCGGAAATTAATTTTGCTGAAATAGCCAATTGACTTTTTCATAGATTCTAATTCTTTGCAACTGACCTTTTTTTAAAATCAATTTCAATAATACATCACTTTTTTTAGATTCAGGAAGTTTATGAAAACGGACTTCTTGGTCTTTGCAGACTTCACTAGAGCAGCCAAACAGAGAACAAAACTATTTGCTTTTCGTCTTCTCGAGACTGAATTTCATTCCTCTCACATCCATTTCTAAACTAAAACGCATTTTATTTGATGACACTTTCTTAATCACAGCTATTTTAATTATTTGGTTTCACTATTTTCAATACAATTAGCACGTGGTATCTGAAACCGATCCACTTTGACTAGTGATACTTTTCGCCGCCAGATGGCGTATCGCGTTTCTGCGGTTCCCAATACCGCTGCTATTTAACTGGTTGGGGCTACTGGTTTTATTCGCAAGATTGGTAGTAGTTGTCCTTACTATACTTGTTGTCGCGACAACTTTCGATGGTACATACTATTTTCAGGTAGTAAGCATTACCACTTTAATTAGTAAGTCTTACTATTAAATTAGTTAGTCTTATAAATAAGCTAGTTGATCTCACTACTCAAAGTACTAATCCTCACTATTACAATTAATAAGTTTTACTATTTAAAATAGTAGTCCTTAATATTAAAATTAGTGAGTTTCACTATTTATATTAGTACCCAGGAAAAAAGAACCCATTGAAAAGGCGACTCCGTGAATTGCGTATCTGTCATTTGCAGATTGAGATTTGTAAAACTGAATTGGTTTGCGACTATTTGAATGGGTCAGTTTCTCAAATAGCTTCGAATCTGCAATGTACTGCAATGTCCATTTCAAGCAAAGTCATATTGAATCGGTTTACCTCTTTTCGAATGAGACCGATTTTTTTCAGGTAAGGCTGCCATATTCCACATGATTTTTAAAATTTATAAATTATTGATAGATTAAGAGAAATCATACGCGAGGCTACTAGATTCCTTCTGCTATTTTAGTTCTAGAGGATATGAAGGTTTTTGTGGCTTATAAGTCTTTCAAAACAATAATAAAGAGTAAAATTCTGTTAAAAACCAATCGGCGGCAATCTGGAATTCCAGTGACAGATACGCTATTCAAACGACTTCGAAACCCATTCAAAGCAAGTGAATGGATTTTTGTTTCCTGGGTAGTCCTTACTATTAAAACTAGAAAATTTTACTATTAAAATTACTGGCTCGTGAAATATTGCGAAGTTAGTACTTCTCAATATTGAAATTATAGTAGATTTTACTATAATTTCTAATTAGTGGACACAAGACAGTCCTCAGGACTTCCTATAGAGACCAGGAGCTGATAAGACGTCATGTCCAAATACACCCACATGCCCAGATCGATGCGATAGTCTTCACGGTCTTCACTACTGCACAATTTACAAAAAGGTTAGGATGGAAATGGCGACTATCGAGAACATGACGCGATATTTCGGTGCGAATGTTGGCAGCACTGCTCAGGTTTCAGTTCTGCCAATGTCGCCAAGAAGGGAAACTTGTAACTATTACTAATTTTATTTCTTGGAAAATAAATTGGTGGTAAATGTGACTACTTTATTTGTTGGGACTAGAATTACTATCGTTACTGATATAACCTGCGTAGGATTACTAACGGCGACTTGTTGCCGCACTAAACTGGTTAATTACTTTTACCATCGAAGTGGTTTTCGCATCTAATACCATCTCTACTAATAAAGAGCTTCTTGTCACAACTAACCATTTTTTTCAGTGTTGATTTTCGATACTGATGTGCAAATTCTATTATTGGAGCAACTAATTATCAGATCGGATATATTTTGCTCATCAGAGCTACTTATTACAGAACTTATTTATTCATTTGGACGATCATTACACTTAAACGCTATGTTTTTTCTGGGTTTCCTGATGTTTTACGTGTATTTAATATGTCATCCACGGCCATATTTGTTAGTTTCCGGAGGGGCCGACAGTGTCGCATAGCATGTTTAAATCCCCAATACCTTGCTGCTTTTCTTCTAATATTCGCCCCTATGCCAACGGCGATACCACGCTGAAAACACCAGTTCTCGTAAGATCACTGAAGTTAAGCATTGTTGGGCGCGGTTAGTACTTGGATGGGTAACCGTTCAGGAATACCTGCGTGCTGTTGGCCCGTCGTGGGTGCGGTGGGCCCACATTGGTAGTAAATATCCACCTAGAAACACTACCCGAATCGGGTAGTGAGGCAATGAACTTTCGAGTTCGAACTGCTAATCTATGTATGTATGTATTCGCCCCTATGCCACTCTGCTGGAATTCTGAAATCAGCCTCTTGAGCTAGGAGATTAGCAAAATTACTCTTGTTTTTAAAATGTTGACCTGCTCCGTCTGTGACGTAGTAGACCTTTTTGGCTGCAAAATTTGCCTCAAGATAATTTCGAATTATCTTCTGGTACCCATAAACAGCCACAGTGTCATTGACTCAAAGGCTTTCCTCTTTTTGGCTTAGGTTGAGTTGAAATCGCATGGTCAGCAACTAACTGTTTCGCATTTTTGGCTTGTCGTTCGGACGTTTTGAATTCCTGCCAGCGACTCCAAGATTTGAAACAAGCGTGAGAAGTTGAATTTTCTCAGCTCTACTCGTTGATGATATCAACATCTCTTTTATTTAATCAAAAAATTCAGCTGCGACCTCATGATATTTATCATTGCACTAAGTTACATTAATAGTTAGTTTTCCGAAGGCGCAGTCTGGATCGTCATCAATATTGGACATGATTTCATTATCTGAAATGATTTCATCATTTTAAAAATCTTCAATATTTTCATATACAAGAACATCATTTCGAGGCTGATCGATGTCATCTAAATTTGTCTAAAAAAAATCGTAGGAAATTGCGAACGTAAACTATCAGAAATTCGATGTGTATTTAGCGTCTTGTCCATTGCCCATTAACTTGGATTATTTTCACCTTTTATAGGGGCCATAGTCACTGTAAAACTGGATGGGTATGGTAGCTGAAGTTCGAAAACAATTTTTTGTTGAATCCTATTTAATGATATTATTAAAATTTTAATTTCACGAGTTGAAAAATCCAAACCACAATAAAAGTGAAATATAACGCAATATTTTTTTTAAGTAGCCATTACTCAACTTCTGTGAATGTAAATAAAACAATCATCTCACAAACGTATAGAATGACACCGTACTAAAATCCAATTTCATAATAAAATATGAGAATTATCAATGCATATCTTTCAAGGTTTTCCCGTCTGAGCGAAGTCAGGGGGTTTTCCGATTGAGCTCCATACAAGCTTGCAAACTTCCGGCATTAGCTAGGATTTAAACTGAATTTTATTTTTAATAATAGGGAATTACCCGCTTGGATAAGATAACGGTCGACTTGTTCTTCCAGTAGCCACTGGTTTTTCATTTCTTTCCTATAATAACCAAACCAATTACTTCTGAAAATACCTATCCGGTGATGTTTTGAGTAGGCGTCTGACTGTAATATATTTTATTTATCAATAAATTTTATCTGACGAAAGCTCATGCACAGGAGCATATAGTATTATTACTTTTCTTAAAAATCGTACAATAAGGGTACCACGGGGAACGCGCCACGGAGGTCGAGTGCCAGGGAAGGCATACAACTGTGTACGGAGCAACTGTGCGCGAGCCCAACTTTGCACGTCGAGGGTTGGTGGTACAACAGTGCTCCGGCCCATCTGTGCACGTCTAAATTTTGACAAGCGTGCGAAGATGAGATACTTCCAACTGTACACGTCTCGATTGATACGATCAGATGTTCAAGCTACAAGTTCACATGCACGTATGGGAATCTCCTAACTGTGCACGTCGGAATAATTGCGATTAGACTTTTTGCTAAAAATTCCACGTGTACAGATGGTATTTTACCAACTGTGCACGTCTCAATTACTACATCAAGATCTTTAACTTACAAGGCCACGTGCACAGATAGTACCCTCCCAACTATGCACGTCTCAATTACTACCATCAGATTTTCAACTTACAAGTTTACGTACACAGATGGTGCTCCCCCCAACCCCAACTGTGGACGTCTCAAGTACTACAATCATATTTTGAAGTTACAAGTTCACGTATACAGATGGAATACTCCCAACTGTGCACTTCTCAATAAATACGACTATATTTTTCACAACAAGTCCACGTGCACAGATGGTACCCTCCCAAATGTGCACGTCTCAATTAATACCATCAGATTTTCTACTTACAAGTCCATGTGCATAGATGATACCCTCCCAACTGTGCACGTTTTAATTAATACGATCAGAATTTTAACTTACATATCTACGTGCGCAGATAGAATACTCCCCACTGTCCACGTGCACAGATGGGATACTGCCCACTATCCATGTGAACAGATGGGAGACTACCAACTGTGCACGTCTCAATTAATGCGATCAGATTTTGAACCCTACATGCGCAGATGGGACACTCCCAACTGTGCACGTTTCAACAAATGCTATCAGCTTTTTCACTTACAAGTCCACGTGCACAGATAGTACCCCCCCCCCCCAACCCAACACAGATGGTACTTTCCCAACTGTGTACGTCTCAATTACTACGATCAGATATCCA
The DNA here is from genome assembly GCA_932195095.1 of Andricus curvator. NCBI lineage: Eukaryota > Metazoa > Arthropoda > Insecta > Hymenoptera > Cynipidae > Andricus > Andricus curvator. The sequence continues at coordinate 129,509 of CAKNYM010046149.1, forward strand.
ACTTACAAGTTCACGTACACAGATAGTACCATTCCAACTGTACACGTCTCAATTACTACGATCATATTATCAGCTCACAAGTCAACTTACGCAGATGGGATACTCCAATTGTCCACCTGCGCAGATGAGATACTCCCGACTGTCCACATGCACAGATGAAATACTCCCAACTTTGCGCGTCTCAATTAATAATATGATATCAATAGGATTCAAAAAAGCATAGTTTTCGAACTTCAGCTACCATACCCACCCAGTTTTATAGTAACTATGGCCCCTAAAAAACGGTAGAATAATCAAAGTAAATGGACTGCCAGATGCTTCAATCCTTTCAAGAAGAATCACTCGAATACGTCGAATTTATGAAAGTTTACGATCGCTATTTCCAGCCCTATCTCAAGAGTTAAAAATTGGTGCTTCATGTAGGATAGAGCTCAGTAAACTAAAAGACATACCAGTTTCATATTTAGACGACATCGATCAGCCTCGAAATGATATTCTTGTAGATGAGAATCTTCACGATGTGCACAATGGTGATATCATGTCCAATGATGATGACGATCCGGGCTTCGTCTTCGGAAAACTAAATATTGATGTAACGCAGTGCAATGATAAATATCATGAGGCCGCAGTTGAATTTCTAGATCAAATCAAAGAGAAGTTTAAATCATCGATGAGTAGAGCTGAGAAAATGAAATTTCTCACAATTGCTCCAAAATCTTAAAGTCGCAAACAGAATTTCGAAACGTCCGAACGACAAGCTAAATATGCGAAAGGTGAGTTGTTGATCATGGAATTTTAACTCTACCTAAGCCAAAAAGAGGGAAGCATTTGAGTCAATAACACTGTTGCTGTTTATGAGTACTAGAAGATAATTCTAAATTATCTTAAGGCGAATTTTTCAGTCAAAAAGGTCAACTACGTCACAGACGGAGCAGGTCAGCATTTTAAAAACAAGATTGATTTCGCCAATCTCCTAGCTCACAAGGCTGGTTTCGGAATTCCAGCTGAGTAGCATGTTATGGCATATGGGCGAATGTTAAAACAAATTCAGCAAGGTAAACCCCACAATGTTTCGCTAAAGATTGCATCCTAGAAGATCGAGCTATGTTTCAGTGGGCAAGGAAGTACTTCAAGGAAACTGAAATAATTTTTAGTAGGAAGGAAGATCACGAAGCAACTGCTCAAGTTCTGAAAAGCAGATTCAATGCTGTAGTGACTATTAAAGGAACTTTGCAATACCTAGCATTCATACCTACTGAAAAAAATGTGAAATTTCAAAATTGGTCTTTCAATTTTGTAAAGTATTTGGTATCCAATAAATTCACATTTTCAATAATTATTTAACACTTTAAACTTTTTTTTGAATAATAGAAAATTCAAAAATCTTTCCAATTTCAAAATTAGTCTTTCAATTTGTTAAATTATTTGGTCTCTAATTGAATCAAATTTTAATTAACTAATCAACATTTTGAATATTTGTTTAAACAATAGAAATTTTTTAAATCTGAAAATTCAAAATTAGTCTTTCAATTTTTTAAATTATTTCTTTCCTAATTAAATCACATTTTAAATAACTATTTAACATTTCTTTGAATAATAGAATGACTTGGTTTTAAAATTACTCATTGTAAAATGTGCTCAATATCCCCCTCTACATCAGACGAAATTGGAGTACTATTTTGTTGGTGCTTTTCAGAAGAATGCAGTCCTTCGTAAAATATGTGATACTTCGATAGGATAACAAGATCTTTGCAAATGGAGATTAGGTCCCTCAGTTTCTCTTTTTTTAGAGGTAGCTGAGAACTGTAGACTGATTTCAGTTTACATAAAACTGTCTTTCTCGACCACCCCGCTCGTTTAACCATCGTCATTCGCAAAACGTTGATAGATGGGATGTCTAAATTGAACTCGTATCTGAAGATTAATAGAAATTATGTGGATGACTTCTTGCTACATAACTTCAGTTCGCGTTTTATATGATATGATACCTATACGTATGCCTAATTTAACAGATTTCGAAATGAACAAAAGAATAATAGAATATAATTATAAGAATTACCTAAGCTGTAGTTCACCAGGCTTCGTTCAATCAGTTGATACTTCTCGCACTTTGCTCCACATCAACTTGTTTTCGAAAACATCCTTGTCCCATTCCTGGTCTCCTAGAGGATTCTGAAAATCCAGGATGTGAACTCGCTTTATTTCTATCACCTGGTATTTGTTTTCTTCGACTTTAGAAGTTTCCATATGCTTGTACCATTCCGCAGGTACAAAGATCTCCTTGTTTTTTACTTTTAGTTCAATTACAACATGAACGCTATCTCCTTCTTTCTCGTATGACCTCTTTCCACGTATCGATGAGTAATTTTGATCCCATACTTGGCTGCAGCGAAAACGTACATCAAAGTAAAAGGCGATTCTTACTTTGCCCGTCTTACTTACATCGTCCACCTTTAGGATACGAGCTGCTGCTTTTTAAATCTGATGTTTTCGTACTGACTTTCTAGTCCAATCTTCTCGGTCGAGCTCGCAGTTTTAAAAACGTTACACAAATAAATTGGTCAATCTTGGACTTTAAGAAACCGAGATTGAACTCTCGAATAAAAATCTCACGATAAGCTCTTTCGGAAGCAATGAGTTCTTCTTCCTGCTTTCCTTCAATTACTCGTTGAACCTTCTCCTGGTTCATCCATGCGACATAGTCCATGCATGTGACGGAGAGAAAGGCTATGCTCCAAGTATTTTCTCTGACTTTAATGCTCTACTTGCATTTAGCATACATATTGTTATTTCTTTTTGAATGAGCTCCTCTCTTATGAGGAGAAAGGCACGTAGAATTAACGTATTTCTCAGGCGCCGTGCGTACATAACTAGAATAAATGTCCAGGGTAGAAAGAAACATCGTCCTAGACACCTTCACTAACTCACTGTTTATGAGAAAGAAGAAATTTCAAGTCTAATTAACCTTCTTGACAGTTCTGTGACAAAGCTAAATAGAGCTGACCTATTGGCCGGCGATCGCTAGTAGATACAGGATCTACCTTTGGAGACCCCTGGCTTAAGTCCAACAAAAATTCCTTCTGCAAGTCTATTAGAAAGAAGGACGCCATCGTTTTTTTGCTAATCCCAAATGTCTTTTATTTGTTACTTCAGTATTAGACATCAAGGATCATCACAAAAGCAAACTAAAGAACGGTTTGTAGAAGCAGGAGAAATATAATCAAAATTAAATTCAATCCATTTTGAGAAAGGTAGCAATAGGTTTCTTAGAACTTCGAGCGCCAGCTCTTGTTTCTTAGCTCCACTGATTTCCCGGTAGAACCGCTTCTCATGCGCCTTGTTCTGATCTGTTTGGTGGCTCAGATGATAGCACGTCAGGCTTCCGAACAGGAGGCCTGACGTTCGATCACTGTGTCGGTACCAATGGAAAATTTTCTATGTACTTCTATTGGAGCTTTGGTGGTTCGGAACCCGCCTTAAACTGTAGGCTCCCCCAATAGAGGCTAGTTGACTCCCAAGGAAGAGGCTCCATGTCGAGTGGAAAATTTCTTGAGGATAACTAGTCGACTTTGTGAAGACTCGGAAACGTTAGCGATTTACTTACGAAGTGGCTCCATGTCGAGGGGACTCTCGCTCGATGGTCGCTGATGGATTTCGAGTAATGAACACATACACACACGCATATACTTAGATAATACACCAAGAGAGTGCGTTGCATCTGTGCATCTAACTGATGACCTCAGAGGGACAGCTCCGGCTACCCTAACCTGGCCGACCCTCTCTATGTCCTAGCTAGAAAGACTGCCGGATGACAGAGTGGGTGAGGCTCATTTTGCTGTGCAAAGAGGTTTGCGTCATTTACTTTGCGATGGGGTACGCCTGGCACCTGAGAGGGATATTTCCAGAAGAAACACGGATGAGGCACAATAGGCTTTATCGGTTGAGCGGCAGCGGGGCCCTCACGGGCTCCCCCGTCCACATTACAAACTAACAAACTACATTTCTTGTACCTGCGCAGCCTAGCAGTCAGGACATAAAGTCTCTATCGGAAGGAGTCAATCACTACGTCCATGGTAATGTCTCATATTGAAGACGGAATATTGCGAGAACGAAGGATATCCGTCACGTGAATAGACAACTTCTGAGCTCTGTTACCTCGCCTATATTGCGTCAGCATGCCGAACTTGCATCTTATTTTGTTAATTTCGTCCTCAATTCTTCTCTTGTATGGCGGATTATTTCTACCTCTCTAACAAGCGGTGTCATTGCTCTAATGTCTAGACTGAGGTGTAGAGGCAACACCGTGGTGTTAAGGTGGCTCACCTGTGCCAATAAGGTCTTTGTGATTTGAAGTTTTGGCAGAAAATGCCTTGAAGTTGGTTCTACATTTCGAAATTCCAATAGAGCGCGTTTGAAGTTCTCTTCAAGATGCTTAAGATTTGCTGATTCGGTATTGTTTGTGATGGTCTGCGGCTTACCACTTGCGGCTGATCTTCTGCCCGGACAGTAGCCCCTTCGAGCGTTCCAATAAGATCTATCTGTCCCTCTCGTAGCTTACAGTCACCGACGCCCCGCATGATGTAGCCGCCTACGGCGGCTCTAGGAAAGCTCTACGATCCTCAGGAAGCGACAATCGTTTCGATACATTAAATGAACTATCCATTTTCTTATGGGATATGGTGTTCCTCTTAGTCCCTTTCCTCTTCCTTATCTGCCTGTCCGACATAAAACCCTGTCAGCAGCAATGATACCCCCAGTACAGTCGTCAAGTTCATGAGAAAAAAGCTCAAGACCTACCGCGACGTCAACGCGAGAAAACCTTCAGAAGGCAATTATTATTTCTTTTTCAAACTTTTTCTCGGATGAACCCGGTTTTTCATTGTCAGCCATGGACTCAGCCAAGTGCCTGATCAGATGAGGATGTTATAAAGAACTTAATACGATGCTTGAAATCTTTTGCGATGATGTTGTGATAAATACAAAATTAGGAGAATTGTGTAGTTTGGAGTACGTCTTTTACCGCTGTTATCTTTACACAGCGGCCGCGAGCGTTAACGGTGACAAAAGTCGCCTTTGGATGCTTTTTTAGAGCTACCATCCTTATGGAACTTCCTGTATGTGAGGCTACTTTGCCGCAAACTTCGTCCTGAAGTTTTATCCTTTTTTGCTTTTGGTTTTAAACTTCGCAGTTTCATAATGAAGATGCACCAATTCCTCTTTCATTAAGGTATCCCACTTGATACTCTCACACGGTATTTCTGTTGAGTTGGTTGGCTGCAAATTGCTAATGCTAGCCAAAGCATCCTTAACAGACACAGTTGAGGTTCCACTTTTTACCGTTTGTCGCAGGTGTTCGTGCTGGCCAGCTATTTGATTAGTGAGATTTACCTGACCATATCGCAGCACACCATCACCACTGTCCCGCATGTTGTGGCCTCCAGCGTTGGTTCCAGGGATGCTCCTACGATCCTCGCAAAACGACAATCGTTTCAAAATATTAAAAATAATCTCCATCATAAATGGGTTTTGGTATTATATGAATTAATGTCTCAGGCTTAAGATGGTTACAGCCCAATATGTCGAAGGCATTTTTGTAAGAGTTGGATTTTTATTTTTGAAAAGTCTACACGGCGCTTTCCCAGTATATATTATCAGTCACGAACGCATTTTTTTAATGCAATCAAGTGATCTGATAAGAGCTGTGTGCCTAATTCGATATACTGGTCAAAGCCTGGTTGTGACCTCATCATTCACGGACTGTGTTGCAGCCAAGTGCATGATGGGGGGACCTACAGCCTAAGGCGAAATCCGAACCACCAAAGCCTCGGTAAAGGTACATAGAAAAATTTCTAGAGGTCCTGGCACAGGGATTGAACCTCGGACGTCTAACCTGAAGTCCGAACGCCTAACCAACTGAGCCACCGAGGTTATGTATTACATTATTATGAGAAGTTGTAGGCTCCGGAACCTACGATCATGCTTCCTCAAAGCAACCAATCCCGACGCAACTGGAACGTGTGCATCATCCACTCCTGCTCCTTCTATCCCAGAAAGTAAGCAAGAGCGGGAAATTTACGCGAGAGACTTCGTATAACACTGTTCCTTGGAGTCCGGTCTCTAGCCGCGGACGGCCTTATCCGGCAGACGGAACATTTGGCTAAGAAATGAAGCCTTCTTACCTCCAAGACAGCCGATCATGAGAACTACAAGATGGAATTTGTAGCCTCGATACAGCCTGCTCAGCTCGAAAAGAAGTGCTTGATATTTCGCCCGTTTTTCTTCCTCCTTCGCCGTGATATTACGATCGGCTGGTGCCGAGAATTCAATCACGTAAATAATCTTCGCCTTCAGATCTTGGAGGACAATATCAGGCTTTGTAGCACTGATACGTTGAGTGGTAAGGAATAAGGAATTCCAATAGATCTTACAGTGATCATTCTCCACAACGGACTCGAGTTCTCCCTGGGCGTATGACAAGACGAGCAATATACCAACACCATAGAATTGCCTAAGATGGTAATATAACACTTTTAGAGCCGCATTGTGTCTCTCTATGTACCCGTAGCATGTATACTTTGAGCATCCACTGAGAACATGTCCAAGTGTTTCTGGCTCTTGCTTGTACGCTCGGCAGTTGGTATCGCCTAGAGCCTACAGGTACATTCATTATGGGCTCGCGGTAACCTAAGGTGTCTATAACGCCGTCTTGTCAGGCAAAAATAAAATCCTTAGTCTCCGATCTCAACCCAGCAGACTTGAGCAAACATGTTGCACAGACCCATCAATAGCTCTTCTCTACGTATAATGCCGTAGAATTTACCATGAAGGGGCTTGTCGGCATGTTCTGTTAGTAGAAGCAAGTGTTCTGCTTTCTGTGCACGACCTTTAAGCACCAGAGGTGTTAGTGATGCTAGGCAATGTGTACTGTCGCTGGAATCAAATGTAAGGCCAAGCTCCACTGCGGCCCTATCTGCGGCAAAGTGTAGAAACGCCGCGGCATTGGGGATTTCATGTCAATGTACGAGTCGCATAAGAGAATTTGTCCTATTTAGAACTGAGCAGGCTGTAGCCAGAACCGTTCTTAGATGAAGACACTCCAAGCTTAGGAAGCCTCTACCTCCTTTATCTCGAGGAAGGTATATTCGAGGTATGGAAGATCTAGGATGATGACTTCGATGGATTGTCATCATCTTGCGTGTGCTACCGTCAAGTTGCTTCAACTCATCGAAGTTCCATTTTACTGCACCAAACGTGTAGAGCAGCAGAGGAACGGCCAGCATATTGGTCGCCTGGATCTTATTCTTCCCAGATGATTCTGGAGCCCAAATTTTCTTGAAAATTTTGTGATACCTTTTTCAAGGGCCGTTTTTAACACACGCACATTTTAGGTTTCCGCTCGCAGTATTCCAAGATATGTATATGTCGTTGGTGTAGATGGACGCAGGCACACTTGTCCAGTTCAAAGCTCATGATAATCGCTTTAAAATATCTACTTACCGCCACCACAAGGATGTTAAGGTCCTCTTTTGAAGAAGCAAAGAGTTTAAGATCGTCCATGTATAAAAGGTGGTTGACCTCATATTCTCTTCTGTTCGGCGGGACCCATAGGTATCCAGATCTTTTTCCTCGGAGCACAATAGATAGACGTAAGAGAGAAATGCAGAAAAGTATCGGACTTAGGGAGTCTTCTTGGAAGACGCCCCTCTTATATGTGACATAGCTGGTAGTCACTTGTCTTTTGACAGATGTTATGACAAATCTTGTCGGCCACAAGAGCATACGCTCTTTTATGTATCTCACTATTTTTGGATGCACCTCCAGGAACTCAAGGAGCTTGATAAGTAGCTCAGGGTTCGTGTTATCGAATGCCTTACGGTAGTCAACCCAACCCATGGACAGATTGCGTCGATAACTCATCGAGTCCTGGGTAATACACCTTTCTATTAACAGGTTCTCCCTTCAACCTGGCAGCCATCTCTTGCATCCACGCTGTTTAACTATTGTACTCCATACTGGCTCGATAGATATTAATATCCTATCTTTGCTGATGCCAGTAAATAGCTTGTAGCTGGTGTTTAAACAAGTTATGGGCCTGTAGCTTTTTGGAATTGACAAATCTCCGGTCTTAGGGATCAGTGCCGTGCGTCCTTCCACTAACCACTACGGGGTGGGTTGTTCTCCGTTTAAGAAAGTAGTAAATATACGAACTAGATGTTGGTACGTACAAGTGAGCTTCTTCCACCAAAAGTTGTTGATTTTGTCTGGCCCTGGTGCTGAAGAAGTTCTTAGTTCTAGCGATAACTTTCTTCACTTCTTCAGCAGTAATTAGTGGACACTCTTCCTCTGGAGCTGGCAACGTTTGCCTTTGGCAAAAGTTACGAAAGAGTGATATATCTGAACCGTCTTCATCTCGCTGATAGGTATCTCCATGTACTTGCTCCCAGAAGACTTGACTCTCTTCTCGACTAAGCGGATTTTCAACAGTACATGACGTTTTATTGAACAGACGGGAAGGATGAGTATAAAAGGTTGAATTTTCCTTCTGCTTGATGGTCAAGAGCTTATACTTGTTCAGCGTGTGATTTGCTTTCTCTTAAGTTTCGAGCAAGTGCCCCAAATTTTGGCGTGAATTTTTTACTTGATGTTATGCAGCTAATCACGCACTGAACATTTGATGCATGCCGTCTCGCAGTTTTAATTTTAAACTGAAGCTGTACAATACGCTCGCGAGTCTTGCTTAGGCGTACTGAAGTATCGTTACTTTTATTGTCGCTAAGCAGGGAGGCAAATGGGGGAGAGCAGTATTAGCATTAGCTAATTTTTCCATCCTGGGAAAGACTTTTTTGTGGAATTTTGTTCTCCTTCTTCTCATATTGGCATTATTGGCTAACTGCAAAGGTGATCTTGCTGGAACGGGTGGTACCTTCGCTGGAAGATGTTGCTCTTCTAGATAAAGAGCTTCATATCCATTTTTACGCAAAATGTATACCTGATCTCTTAAAAACTGAGGCGTTTTATGATCATATTCCAGGTGCATAATGACTCAACGTTCATGTAACCTCCGCACAAATCCTCTTCGCGCTGGTGAGCTTCTTTGCCAACAGGTAAGGATGTCCCTCCTGAGTTGGTCTGACCATTTAAAACGATGTTCTTGCGTTTGTCCATGGCCATTGCCTGGTCGTCGCTTTGGGTTGGTCCTGTTGCCCCTTCCAACTAAACCGTGGCCTCCATCCGAGAGATGCTTATTGTGGGTGGCACTGAACGATAGTGGTGACGTAACCGCATAATTCGTTGCATTGGGGAGTTAACCCAATGCAACGTGGCTGACTGCAAGAGCCGCGGCTCTCGGGCGATGAGGTCGCTACATGGCTATTATTATTATTATCATTTTTGTTCAAGTTCTCGGGTGAATCCGGTTTTTTATCACATCCACGGACTAAGTCAAGTGACTGATAAGATGAGAATGTTATAAGTTAATTTACTACGATGTCTGAAATATTCTGCGATTATGTTGTAGGATGATTCTGTTTAATCGTTCTAGGTTGGTGTTCGACCACTTGATGAGCCCAAAGGAGTACGTGAGGACAGGGATGGCATAGGTGCTGATTGCCCTGCTCTTCTTTGCCGAGTTAAGAGAACTCTTCAGAACCAATCTGAATCTTGTAGTGAAGGCAATCGTTAGGCTTTTCTTAACTATCGTATGCTGAATACCCTTAGATTCGAGAATACCCAGGTATTTATATTACTCGCCCTCAGTCATTGCCTCGATGTCATTCACGAAATCGTTCTCTGGCTCTGTGGTCCCTAATTCTCCTCTGTTTAAATGCGCTGTTCTGCATTTATCTATTCCGCACTCCATGTGGGTATCATTGGAAAACTGCTTTGTGACATCGATCACTTGCTGCAGTTTCTCGCCCAAACTAGCGTATAGCTTCAGATCATCCATGTATAGAAGATGGGTCACTTTAGGATTATCCTCGTTGTCATGTATTCGGAATCCATGAGACATGCTATTTAGTGTTTTGCTCAGTGGGTTCAACGCTAAACAGAACCATAATGCACTGAAGGAGTCTCCTGGAAATATACCCGTCGTAATGCCTATTGATCTAGTTATCCTTGGTTGTCCATGATCAAAATACTTGATTCCTGTACCCCGAAGCTTCACTGCATGACTGAGGCAGTCAATGATGCGTGGGAAAAATTGGTATATTTTTCAGACTTCAAGCAAATAGTCATGTGGTACGAAAGGAAAAGCTTGTTTGTAGTCAATGTATGCCATGTGCAAGTTTCTTTGATGTTTGCGAGCTTGCGCCATGGCAACAGCGTCAATGGTGACTAAATCTTTATTGCCACGCTGGTTTTTACAACATCCCTTTTGTTCTTCTGTTAGGATGTTATTCTCGTGGCAGTGAGAATATACCTTATCTGCAACGACGGCTGTAAGGCATTTATAAATTGTTGGAAGGCAGGCTATCGGTCTGAATTCAGATGGATTTTGAGCTTCTGTTTTTTTAGGCAACATATACGTAGTACTCTTGAGCATAAAGCCTGGCATCAGATCTGGGTGTTCAATGATTTTCTGAAAACACCTTGCCAACGCAAGATTCACACTTGTCAGGCACTTGTAGCAGAAGTTGTGCACCACGTCCGAACCTGGAGCTTTTCAGTTACTTGGCCTTTTCAAAACCGTTGAAACATCTGAAGCTGCGATGTTTGCCAGCTCCATTTCAGGGTTATTGCCTGCTCTTACTTTCTCTAGCTGGAGCCACGCAGTGTCCAAATTCGTTTTGTTATTTGTCCCCCAAACACCCGACCAGTAGTTAGTTATGTCTTTCAATTGAGGCACTTCGGTGTCTTGCTGGTTACTTTTCTTTACACTCAGTTCACGATAGTACCTTCTTTCATCTGTCTGAAAGGTTCGATGTTTTTGCCTTATTGCACTACTTTTCTTGTAGTGATGCAGTCTAACAGTAAGAACATCAAGTGTCTGCCGTTGGGAGTCTATAATCTCATCCAATATTGCTGGTGTTAATGTCTCGATGTACCGAGGGTGGATGATTTCAGCAACATGGTGTATCAGCTTTCTGGTTCTATTTCCTTTTTTGTATTGAGTCAGTCGACCCAATTTGCACCTTACTTTGCTGATATCCACATCCAACCTGATCTTTCATGAAGGATCTCGCTCCATTCCTGGGCAGAAACTGCATTCGTAGGCCTAGTTCTGCGGCCCGAAGGTTCTAACGGTTGCCACAGCTACACAGTATACAAGAGTTTGCTACTCTAGCGCAGTTTGTGTTGCGTTCAAATGCATAGGTAAAACCTTGCTGTTCAGGTGTTCTATTACTGCACACAGATCATTTGTGATGGTCATCTTGGGCAGATAATGCCTTTGTGTTGGTTTTACCTGCCGAAACTCTAGTAAAGCATGACCAAAATTCCTTTCAAGGTGCTGTAGTTTTTTTGGGATTTCGCTATTCTGATCATCGTTGGTAGGGATAATTTTTTTTTAAAGTCGTTCTCGGGTGAACCCAGTTATTCATCATAGCCACAAACTAAGTCAGGTGGCTGATAAGATGAGGATGCTATAAGTTAATTTAATACGATGTCTGAAATGTTCTGCGTTGGCGTTTTAGGTACAAAATTAGGAGTATAGTGTAGTTTGGAGTTCGTATTTTACCGCTGTTATCCATACACAGCGGCCGCGAGCGTTGAAGGTGACATCAGTCGCCTCTGGATGCTTTCTTAGAGCTACCATCTGCCACTTCACAGGTTTTTAGTCACTTGCTTCCTGATGGTCTAGAAAATTTCTCACTATGCGACAGGTCTTCAATAAAACAGCCTTCTGAGCTGCTGCCAGTACCCTACTGATTCCTAAATGTTCAAGATGTTCAGTGCATCTTGCGTGCACATTGCCTTGAAGCGGTTTAGAATAATTGAACACGATGACTCTAAATAATAAATGTAGCATCATATAGTTAAGTACCGAGAGGATGATGAATTATGAGAAGTGGAGATTTGCTGGTCTGAGAGGAAGCGAGGCCCAGTGGCGGGTCGAAAAACCCCGGTCAAGCAGTCCTTTCGTGAGCCCATTCAAGAGTAAAGGTTCTCGAGGACGCCTCGAAGATCTGCGATTTTCCTTAGGAAAATTTCTTGTAGACTCTAGTGCGTTTAGGATAGCAATTTAAACAAAGATAAACAGGATTTGTTTCGTTCCCAATCATTGTGATCTTTCGTCAGTTATAAAGAAAATTTTATAAAGTGAGTTATGAAAAAATATCGTCATATAAAATGCCAAATATTCAAGAAAGCGTGTTTTTAAATTTTGGGAAGTGAGATTTTGAACCCGAACTCGTTTATCCGGACCTCATGTCAATTGATGAAAATAATTATGAGAACGCTAGCTAATCTAGAATGGAAGAAAAGTGTAAATTTCGTATTCAGAATTGTAGAATTCTAGGAGCAGAACTTCCGGAATGAATTCTCGAATTTAATTAATTGGAAAACTCAGAGACACTGTGAGTGGATCCATTGAAAAGATAATTTATTCACTCCCAAGTTCAAGAGAAATTTGAAGACTTGTGAATCTCTTACCTGAAGTTAGGAAAATGATAACTTAGTTTTGATCCAGACATTGCACCTAGTCTACCAGAATTAAGATATCATTCAAAAAGGAGACGTGGAAGAATCCTGAGTATTTAAAATAGGGAAAATGCTGTGAGGTTAGAAAAAGAAAAATGGCGAAATTCTATTTCAAAAGAATTTATAATCCAGAATCATTTTACATTTTGTAACTTGAGAATCGAAAAAGATGAAACATTAATTGGAATCGGATGTAGAATACCTTAGTAAAATCTACCATAGTCATATTTTATCAACTAACAATGCTTTTTAAAAAAAAGTATATAGATATTTTTTAAATTGGCGCTATCGTCCATCTTCGTTTAGACTTGTAGATTAATACATAATCTCGAATATATATAGTACTTGCGATCCAGGCGAAAGAATAATTCTGCTAGGAGATATGAA
>CAKNYM010046150.1:2631-15652 GCA_932195095.1 Andricus curvator
AAAGTTCATTCGATGAAATTCTTCATCGTTTTCAACTTATTTTTTTTTATTTTAATCAATTTCACACAGTAACATTTTTGAGGATAATATTCAAAACGAAACACATAAGTCGAAACCAACTGAAGTTAGCTTAGACAAAAAAAAAGTTGAAAACGATAGAAATTTTAACCGAATGAACTTTTCTACAGGTTAAAATCTGCACAGTTAAATGTAGAAATTATTTGAATTGTTTAAACGTTTTACCAGTTTAAGCTGGGAGCACCAGATCAGAATTGAAAAGTCATTTTTGCAATTGCTGTAAGAATTTAAGGTATTGAAAACGTGATGAAAATTTCAGTATTATTATAGAAAAAATATTTATTATAACCTGCGTAATTAAAACAGACTGAATGCACTGAATTATTAAAAGACTTTGCAGTAACCAATTATCTGGAAATATTACATAATATTCAATTTTATTGACGCTATAGCGACAAAGCTAGGTTCGTCGAATGGGTCATAAGCCTCACAATGTTAAATTATTTTAATAATTTCAATGTAAATTTATCCGTTTAATAAATTTGTTCACCTAAAATAACAATTTATTTATTTGACATAGATATTTAAATATATAAATAGTATTTTAGGATTCAGGGTACAGTCGCACGATAATTGCATTTCACACGCACGCGTGCGACCTTCACCCGTGCGAGCGATATGCGTCGCATATGAGGACGCATCTGTCATCCGCGGTGAACGCACGCGTGCGGATTAATCCGCATGCGTGCGTGCGTTGTGAGTCGCATATGCGTTTCACATTGTTATCTGGGTATTTGGTTAAAAAACTTAAAATATTTTTCATTTAAGATTAACATCTTTATTGTTCGAAATATGAACTATTACATGTGTCGTTGAGAAGTCATCAGCTCTTTGGGTTCAAAATGAAACTATAGTTTCAACTTTTATACTTTGTTATACTTTTTACACTTTTCTTTATACTTTATACTTTTAACTTACTATAAGCAGTTAAAAGTTGAAAATGCATATTTTTTTCTAGAAAATTAATCTTTCCAGTTGAAAATTCATCTTTGTAGGTCAAAATGCAACTATTAATTTGAAAATGTTAATATTGTGTTGAAATATCAACTTTTCAGGTTAAAACTTCAACTATCTTCTACAAATTTCCTCTTCTTTGGCTTGAAAATTCATCTATTTTGGCATAAAATTCAACTATTTCCTCTAAAATTAACTTTTTGGCTGAAAATTCAACCATTTGAGTGGAAGTTTATCTTTGTAGCTTGAGAATTGAACTAGCTACTTGAAAATGAAATTGTTTTTCGTTAAGGTTTAATGTTTTTGGTTTAAAAATTCGATCATTGGCTTGAAAATGTTTCTTTGCAGGTGGAAAATTACATTATTTGGTTAAAACTACCACTACGTTGTTGAACATTTGTTTCTTTTTCTGGATATTTCAAAAATTGGATTTTAAATGCAACTGCTTGGTTGAAACTTACTTTTTTTTGTAGAAAATTGAAATATTTGTTTGAAAATTATTTTTTATGTTGAACATTTTCCCTGTAAGGTTCAAAAGTCAACTGCTTTCTAAAAGACTAGATTTTTTATGTACACTGAGAAACCCTTGTTTGTATTTCTTGTTAAAAATCACACTAGATTTTACTATCTGAACTTTGCAATGAGGGGCAAAAAGCAAATTTTAATAATATTTACTAACCTCAATAGTAACTCGTAGCTACTTAAAGAATTATAAAATATATTGGAATAAAAGTTAAAACTATTGCATTTATTGTAAAAGACATTTGAAGTATTTATTAACCTCGGTAGTAAAACTGCAAGTCTGCACTACTGCCATTTACTAATTTTGATAGGAGAAAATAGTAAATTTGTTGGATTAATATCTGTAGCAGATAACAGTATTTACAAAGTACTGTAGTAAAATGATGCGCAGGGACCGTGCGCACCAAATTACTAAGAGGTTAGCAAAATATGCTACAGTGAGAATAGTAAAAAATATAAACACGTGTTGCTAACTTTCACACAAGCCTACCTACACACATATTCTACATTTAACGCATAATTCACATTTATTTTAATTAAGAATTGACAACATTAGAAATTACATATATGTATATATTCTTAAAAGATAGTATTATATTATAAAGCTGAAACAGAAAAATCGGGTTAGAAGAAAACGAAGCTGGCCGGAATCGAACACGCGTCTCCGGGACAGCAGTCGGGCGATGATCCATCTACCTATAAGACATTTTGAGACTCAGAATGAAAACTTCGATATGACCTAAATGATAGAAAGTTTATTGGTTCTAATTCATTTAATCCTTAATTGATTAATATTGATGATATTTTTATAATTTTAAACAACAAAATTTTTAATGTAATTAAAATAAGTAAATTTTTTTTTAAATTAAGTTTTTTTGGGGATTTTGAATTGAAACATAAATTAAATGTCATTTTCGCTACCTAAAAATAATTCTAAATTGTAAATCTTCAAAATTAAATTATTTTAAATGTAAATGAAATGTAGGTAGAATATTTATTATAAATTTAACTATTTTTATAACAAAAAACACAATTAAAAGTAAATTTAAAGCATATATTTATATTTCAGGAATACAAAATTTTGAAAATTCTTTACGCCACATTAAAATCTTAACCTCCAATCCGTTGATCGGCGATCGACACACGTCGGATGCACTCGGCTGCACTCGGTCCAAGGCTCGATACCGTCTGCTAAATCAGTTAGTAATATTTGGGACCAATTTTAATAATTGGTATTAACCTTTGTTACAAAAAGTAGAAAATGTGCATAATACACATCGTGTTCCTACAGACAATAGTAATTTCTTCTACATATTTAGTATATTATGTTATTTAAAATACTTATTACTTTTATTCTTTTTGTACAATTTATTAATTTCTCTACTAATTTTTCCTACATCGGATTTTACTATAGAAAATAGTAAGGCTTGCTATTACCAAATAGGAAATCTTCTTATAAAAATAGTATAACTTATTATTTATGTATTAAAATGTCGAAATTTAAGCATTTTGCCCCCATTTGCTATCCGTTTTAGTAATTTTTCTAACCTAAAGTTTCTCAGTGTAGGAGATGCAATATATTTCGACTTGAAATATTAGAAATTTAAAACGTTTCATATTGAATTCAATATGGTACCTACATTAATTTTATTTCAAAAAATTTATTCCCCTATTACATCTCTATTTTCTTGAAAAATCATCCAATTTCACCCATTTTGAGAGAATTTTTGGCTGTGAAGTCTGAGAGTATCAAAACACCTAAAACTACACTCGCTTTTCGTAGGATATCTTCGGAATAAAATTGTTTGATTCGAGATTCATTTTGCGTGACTTTCAAATTATGACCATTATATTCCTATACTTTTTAAAAAATTGTCTTATCTTTTTTTGTTCCGGAGATGTCCTGCGAAATGTCAGTGTATGTTTTTAATTGATTGTTTTTTAGGTTTCCTCATACTCCTGGACGATGCTTAATTGTTTCTTCAATTGCATTATAAAATTGAATAACAATGATTCTTAATTTGCACACGTAGAATATTACTGTAATGAACTGTTTTTTCGAAAATTCGTTTATTCCCCTACTATTATGCTGTCCAAACTAAAAATATACATGAGTGACATTTTGATGAAAAATGAGTTTTTGGTATCGTTGGATTCGTAACAGAAACCTGCGTCTAACTGTATCAATAAAAATTATTAATTATCACTACTTATTTCAAAAAACGATTGAAACAAAGCACATTGCGTTTCCCGTTCAATGTAGTAATACACAGTAATATTCTACGTCTACAAATGAAGAATCATTGTTATACAATTTTATAATGCAATTTCAGAAAGTCTGAAAGTCAAAAATACGTAAGGGCAAGCGATTCTTTTCCTCTGTAAATTCGCTCCGCACTCTGTCACTTTTACAAGGCAAGAAAGACGCACAGTTCTTCAGGTTCTTTTTTATTTGTATGTTGATGACGTATTAGAAGCCTTATACAAATCTCCGAAAACGCAAAGTGCTTTGTGTCAATCGTTTTTTGTTTTTTGTGTCAATCGATTTTTCAATCGAAGTGATAATTAATAATTTTTATTGATACAGTTAGACGCAGGTTTCTGTTACGAATCCAACGATACCAAAAACTCATTTTTCATCAAAATGTCATTTATGTATATTTTTAGTATGGACAGCATAATAGTAGGGGAATAAACGAATTTTCGAGAAAACAGTTCAATACAGTAATATACAGTAATATTCTACGTGTGCAAATTAAGAATCATTGTTATTCAATTTTATAATGCAATTGAAGAAACAATTAAGCATCGTCCAGGAGTATGAGGAAACCTAAAAAACAATCAATTAAAAACATACACTCACATTGCGCAGGATATCTCCGGAACAAAAAAAGATAAGACAATTTTTTAAAGAGTATAGGAATGTAATGGTCATAATTCGAAAGTCACGCAAAATGAATCTCGAATGAAACAATTTTATTCCGAAGATATCCTACGAAAAGCGAGTGCAGTTTCAAGTGTTTTGATACTCTCAGACTTCACAGCCAAAAATTATCTCAAAATGGGTGAAATAGGATGATTTTTTAAGAAAATAGAGATGCAGTATGGGAATAAATTTTTTGAAATAAAATTAATGTAGGTACCATATTGAATTCAGTATGAAACGTTTTAAATTTCTAAGATTTCAAGTCGAAATATATTGCATCTCCTACATAAAAAGTCTAGTCTTTTAGAAAGCCGTTGACTTTTGAACCTTACAGGGAAAATGTTCAACATAAAAAATAATTTTCAAACAAATATTTCAATTTTCTACAAAAAAGTAAGTTTCAACCAAGCAGTTGCATTTAAAATCCAATTGTTGAAATATCCAGAAAAAGAAACAAATGTTCAAAAACGTAGTGGTAGTTTTAACCAAATAATGTAATTTTCCACCTGCAAAGAAACATTTTCAAAAGCCAATGGTCGAATTTTTAAACCAAAAACATTAAACCTTAACGAAAAACAATTTCATTTTCAAGTAGCTAGTTCAATACTCAAGCTACAAAGATAAACTTCCACTCAAATGGTTGAATTTTCAGCCAAAAAGTTAATTTTAGAGGAAATAGTTGAATTTTAGCCAAAATAGATGAATTTTCAAGCCAAAGAAGATGAAATTTGTAGAAGATAGTTGAAGTTTTAACCTTAAAAGTTGATATTTCAACACAATATTAACATTTTCAAATTAATAGTTGCATTTTGACCTACAAAGATGAATTTTCAACTGGAAAGATTAATTTTCTAGAAAAAAATATGCATTTTCAACTTTTAACTGCTTATAGTAAGTTAAAAGTATAAAGTATAAAGAAAAGTGTAAAAAGTATAACAAAGTATAAAAGATGAAACTATAGCTTCATTTTGAACCCAAAGAGCTGATGACTTCTCAATGACACATGTATGTATGTATGTATACCATTAAGCCATTTCCCTTTCAGGGTAGGCGTGACACTACCCGATTCGGGTAGTGTTTCTAGGTGGATAGTTTTCTTGTAGTTATAAATAACTACAAGTTTGGGCTCACCACACCCACAATATATGCCAACAGCACACAGTATTCTCGAATGGTCACCCATCAAAGTGCTAACCGCGCCCAACGCTGCTTAACTTCAGTGATCTGACGAGAACTGGTTTTTTCAGCGTGGCATGGCCATGACACATGTAATAGTTCATATTTCGAATCAAAAAGATGTTAATCTTAAATTAAAAATATTTTAAGTTTTTTAACCAAATAGTTGCATTTTGAACCAAACAAGATTAAATTTCAAGCAAGAAGATTAATTTTCTACGAAAAAGACGAAGTTTTAGAAACTTTCAACGACAAAGGTAAAATAATTTTCAATTTTAATTTAAAATAAAAAAAAAATACTTCAAGTTTGATCTACTTTATTATTATCTTAAATATGAAAAAATATGAATATTCAACAAAAAATTGAAATGACATTTTCAGTGTACAAACTTAATTTTGAACCAAAAAAAACGAGTTTAAAACAAAATGATTTTTCAACAAAATAATGCAAGATATCTTCTTATGAAAGCACAAAGTACCTATCAGACCTGGATATCAATCCGAGCTACACTTCATCAAAATTTCATGATGATAGCTCCTTTCCTTTTCGAGATATGATGAAGAGAAAAAAGTTACACACACACACAAAAGGACATTTTTTTAAAACTTTATTTTCGAGCTCCTGGGCTCGAATTATATCAAAATATATCAAATCACCCGCTGACAATGAATACTGTTACAATCTCTAAAATTGCGCAAAACACGGATCGATGAAATTTTCATTAGCTGATAAAATTTGAAAATGATATAATTGGAAGAAAAATGGAAAAAAAGGATTAGGGAAATCGGTCAATATTCTCAATATTGAAGTTAATCTGAAATAAAATGCTAAATTATCAAAACTCCCAACAGAATTTGAACGGGTTGACCGATTTTTTTCTATCTTTTTTTAATCGTCTCGTCATTGTGTAATGAACGTAATGCAGCATATAAAAATTCAATTTCTGCATATTTTAATAATTATCAATTTCGTTCAAGCGGCTCCAATCGTGTCACACCGTAACATTGGAAAGGACGGATGAGTTACGGCCGCCCCCCTGGGGTGAAGCATCCTCGAAAAAGTTCACGGTGAATTAGGCTAAATTTCCTTTCAAGTTCGGAGCGCCTGTTTTCGGTTCAACGGGGGTACTTTCCCGATGGCGGATTGCTCCTTTCCAGGCGCAGAAATGAAGCAAATTTTCGATTAATTAAAATAAAACAAAAACAAGACAATTTTTCAAAAATCGAAGACTTTCTTTCTATGTATTATGCCATTGAGATTATGTGGTAAAAATATCACATCGAACAATTCATCCTTGTAGGAGGAAACATGTCATTTGTAATACATGGGCTAAAAATCAAGCCTGAGGAAGCGCCTTAACACTTAATCTTTTTTGTTAGAAAAGTCAACTTTCTTCATTGAAAATTAACTTTTTGGTTGAAATTTCAACTGCGTCCTGAAAAAATGTTTTTTTTTTTTTTTTGGCTTGAAGATGTAACTATATGGTTAAAATTTCGATAATTTTGTTGAAAATTCGTCTCTATTGCTTGAAAGTTCAATTATTTGTTTGAAACTTCATCTTTCTTGGTTGAAAATTAACTTCTTTGTTGAAAAATCCTCTGTTTGGTTTGAAAATTCATCTCTATTGATTATTGTAGAAAGCATCACTGTTTTACAGAAAAATCGTCTTTTTGGCTTGAAAATTCAACAATTTGGTCGAAAATTGTATTCTTTCTTGACTATAGTATCGATTATACTATATACTATACTATACTATATAGTATAGTATATACTATACTATAGTATAGACTATAGTCAAGAAAGAATACAATTTTCGACCGAATTGTTGAATTTTCAAGCCAAAGAGACGAATTTTCTGTAAAAAAGTTAATTTTCAACCAAGAAAGATAAAGTTTCAAACAAATAATTGAACTTTCAAGCAATAGCGCAGAATTTTCAACAAAATTTTAACCATATAGTTACATCTTCAAGCAAAAAAAAAAACAATTTTTCAGAACGCAGTTGAAATTTCAACCAAAAAGTTCATTTTCAATGAAGAAAGTTGACTTTTTTACCAAAAAAGATGAAGTCTTAATTCAACAGGACGAATTTTCTATACAAAAAACGCGTATGTTCAAGATAACAGTTGAATTTTCGACCAAAAAGATGATTTTTTAACAAAATAGTTGAATTTTCATCAAAATAGTTCAATTTTTAACAAAATAATAAAATATTCATCCAAATAGTGGATTTTTTAACCAAAAGACATGAATTCCGAACCGAAAAAATGAATGTTTTAACAAAACAGCAAAATTTTCGAACGAAAAATATTACTTTTGAACAAAGAAGTTCAATTTTCAACAAAATAATGACATTTTCAGCCAAATAGTAGAATTTTAATTTAAAAAATAGAAAAATTGTTTAAAATATTCATTCTCTTGTAGGTTTAAAATTCAACTATTTTTTTGGGTGCATAACCACAACGTGCTTTTCTGGCCCATATTTCATAATTTCGCACTCTGCAGTTTTAGTGTCAGCGAATACAGCGTACTGCTTACTGACGCGTACTAAAATTTCGACTTCCCGCCACTTCTTCCGTTTTATGGGCTTAAATGAAAGCCAGTGTGTGTTAATTTTATTAGGAGTTGTTTGAAAAAACGTCAAATGTTAATATTTTCGGAAAATATCAATAAATTCGGAAATAATCATTTTTTTATTGTTTTTGGGCTAATTTTGAAGATAATTTCCTGCAAGTCTGTTGGAATACTGTTCTATTAATTTCTTTTAATTCAGTTATGAAAACCTGACTTTATATCAATATTGATAAGTTCTTTAAATTAATCAGGGTGCTGAATGTAAACTTTACAATTTTCATTGTTTCATTCTTTTTAATTTTTAATTTGGAAATGACATTTTTCAATTTAGATTTCTCAAGAAACAACTTATAGTCGCTAAATTGTACTGTTTTTAAATTAAAATTGTTTGAAAATGATATAATTTTGAACACTTACAAATTTCTTGATTGATTGTTCAAACTATTTTAGTTCTTAAAACGCAGTCTCTTCCAGGAGCTTTGTTTATAAAATACTGATGCGGGCCCACATGATTTATCTGAAAGAACTCTGGAGACGCTTTGAGGTTCGCTATGTCTGTTATAATAAATTTAAAATAAGAAAGTAAAAATTAAATATTCAAAAATAAACAAGTTAAATACTTGGCGGGAATTCTCAAAACAGAATGAAAAAGAAACCGAAAAAATGCAAAATGGCAGTTTTCTAATGAATTCATACTACAAACGGTATTTCTTGTGTTTTTTCAAAATAAATTATTTTTAATCGATAAATGACGAGTTTCCAAGTATTTTGTAAATAATTTACAATTGTTTAAACAATTATTATTCGTTTAAAAAATATATTTTTCTCTGTAAGTCGTGGAAAATTATTATTTTCGAGATATAAATTCCAGAGAATAATAACTTGTTACAATTTGAGGCAGACAAGATTGTTTAAACAAATGGAAATTGTTTGAATGATGATCAATTATGTAAAAAACAAAACATATTCTTCGAGAAAGGGAGAGAGACTGAGGGGTCCTTTCGGTGGGTGAAGAGAAGCAAGCCTCCGGTCTGTGACATAAGACACAACGCGTGTGTCAGGCTTGCGTTACACTTTCCAGCCATGGTTTCATTTGAATCAGGCGCGACTCCCCAAATCGAGGTCTAAGATGTTTACACATAAAAAAGTGTCAACCCGATAGGATTATCTTCAGACAATATTTTCTCACCACTGGAATCTTCTTTGCTATCAACCTTGGTTGGTATCGATTAAGCAATACGTCAGCTCAGAGGCAGAATATAATTTTATTTTTTAATTGTGATTTAAATTTAACACAATGTTTTTCGCTCTCCTGCTCAATTTCCGTTTTATCAGTGACTCCCTCTGTTGCCTTTCTACCGTTTATATATGAGATCACATTTTATCACATTAAAAATCTCTCTTATTTTTAGCAGATTTTTGAAAGTAATAATAAATATTGATGGTGTAGTAGAGTGGTCCAAAAAAGCAACTGTTTAAATGTTCATGGGCGACTGGAAATTCGTATACCCTAGGCAAAATCAGAATATGCCTATTTTTTTGTTTTGTTGTAGAGTCATTTTTCAGCTCGCTAAAATGTTTTAAAAATTTGTTGTTAAAGTAATGTAAAAGTGATAAAACTGTGAGTCCACTCTAAGGATTCACCTGCTTGGCGACTTTTATAGAATTTATAGAATTTCAAAAGTTATGAGTTATTTAGGATTTTATGGTATGTTCGTGCCTTTACCCGGTTTGCCAAGTTCTGCCACTCCCTTTAGTTTAGGGTCAATTTGTATTTCGAATTTCCAATAGAATAGGTTCGACTTAGCCGTTTATGACATTCGCCATAAACACTTCACCTGTATACCCTACGGGTGAACCTATAGTTAAATTATCAGTTTTTACCCATTTTTCAAACCCCTTTGTTTGATATAAAGCTTTGACCATTTCAGTTTTTCTTTTCCAAATTTATTCTGAGAGGTTTAAAGTATACTCTGTACAAATTTCACTCCAGACAAACTTCACCAAAGCGGGCAAAGCGCTCACCAAAGTCTGCAAATATTGATATTTTGGTATATTTCTCCTTGTTGTAAAATTGTTACGTAATAAATAAATATATATAAATGGCCGCCCTCGACCTGACACGTTTGTGAGTTACGCGGTTTCTGCAACTTAGATATACTTTATGTGACAAAAAAGTGACCAAAAATACTACCAGTGGTGTCCGGATTAAAAGTGAAGTGTTCCTGTTAATTAGATCTCGATTTAACAGCACCAGACTCTCTTGACCGCCAATTTTAGCAAACCTAACTTCTAAGCTTTGTGTTTTGTACGTTGACTCTTGCCGGGATGGGACCTAAGGATAAACTTACTCAGAATGTAAACTTGGGTGGATGCAAATCAACAGTCGTTGATGCAGTTTTTTGCTCCGGGTGTCAGACTCCATATCACCCCGGATGTGCTGGACATGCTGGCACACTGGAAAACGGTGCATTCTCTAAGTGCTGTAAACCGCGGTCTCGAACACCCACAATGGCTGAGCCACCCGCAGGACCTCTCACAGCCCAATACGTCGAGCGAATTATTAATAATGCATTCGCCTCCATCCAGCCTCAACTTAAGGAAGTTTCTTCCTGCCGAGAGGCACTGGATGGACTCTCAACCAAATTCGACGTCTTCACCACAAAGCTCGACCACACTATCGAGAGGATTGGCAAAGCTGAAAAATCCATTGAAGACCTATCAGAAAGGATATCGACAGTCGAAGGTACGATTTTCACTATAGAAACTCAGGGCACTCCCATTCCGCATGCAGATGAAACCCGTATAGCACGTCACTGTGTAACCGAAATTGAGCAAAAAATCCTGAGGAAAAACAACCTTATACTTTTTGGTCTCCCCGAGGATGCCATTTCCCAGGCGAGTGACTCCAATCAAAATTACTCGATCATAATCAAGCTCTTAACAGGGATTATCCCTAATAGCCTGATGAAAAACCTCAGAGCATTTAGACTCGGTACCTTTTCGCAGGCACAGCAAAAACCACGACCGATGAAGATCATCTGCGAGACGGAATCCTCAGCGCATGCTCTGCTTCGATCCTTTTTGGAAGCCAAACGAGATTCGAACAAGGACGTGAAGCTAAAAAGCCTTTGGTTCACACTGGACAAAACAAAAACCCAGCTGGAGGAAATTGCAGCAATGAAGAAAACCCTAGAATCTCGTCGCCAAGCAGGCGAGGAGGATCTGAAATTGGTATTTCGGCGCGGGATCCCAGCTGTCATGAAATTCATGAGGCGAGAAAACCAGACAAACTGAACGTTCAAAGACGAGGATGGACAACCCCACCAAGTGCGATAGTAAGTGAACCCCCTCCCACACATTGTAGCGCTGGCGATAAGCCCTTATCTGTATATTACCAGAACGTCAGGGGCTTACGCACCAAATTACTATTATTGCGAAAGTCTGTTCCTCTTAGCCGAATCAGAATTATAGTCCTTACCGAAACATGGTTATATAACAACATAAATTCAACTGAATTAGGTATCAATAATTTCGATGTCTTCCGTTGTGACCGCAGTGTGTCAACGAGCGAAAACTTACGTGGAGGGGGGGGTCTTGATAGCCACTGACTGTTGCTTAAGGTGTGTTCAGCTCCCCACGAACGCTGACACGGTGGAGCATGTTGTGATTAAAGTCGAATTTGGAACAGCTACATACATATTTGGAGTTTTTTACATTCCACCAAATGCAAGCCTTGAGTAATATGTTGATACGTGTTCCGTCCTAGAAGATGTATCATGTTCTTTTCCAGAGGCAGCCGTCAGAATTCCTGGGGACTTTAACATGCCTTATGCCACGTGGAACTCAAATCCTGACCGAGGGCCCAGTTGCGTACCCAAACAGGGTTCTTATCAAATGCATGTAGACATCTGCAATACAGTCTTCGACTCTCTCGATTACTGAGGTTTAAAACAAATAAACACAAACGTAAATGTCTACGGTTCCCTCTTAGATCTTGTCATAACAAACTCTAGTTTTGACCACGTGATGCTGGCTATCGATCCGCTATTACCAATTGATAATTACCATCCTCCCTTGATTCTCGAAATAAGTAGGAGCAACATAGCATGTGAATCTAACGACAGAACCACGTATGTGAAATATAACTTTAAGAGAGCAAACTTTGTAGCACTAAATTCATTTTTTATGCAAATCGATTGGGACAACCTCCTACAGAACGCCACTACAGATGAAGCTGTCGAGAAACTCTATGCACACTTATATGTCGCATTTGACCAATTCGTGCCTCTCAAAATAATTGAATCGTCTACCTACCCGTTTTGGTTCAGCAATGAATTAAAAAAACTAGTAACTGATAAGAAAGTAGCCCATCTTACTTATAAGAAATCACGTAAACTAGCTGATTACATTGTTTTCTCAGGTCTCAGAGCTCAGTGCAAAACTTTATCCGATTACTGCTATAAAAAATATATATCAGATACTGAAAATTTTATAATAGCGAATCCTAAATCCTTCTGGGCCTACGTCAATGCTACACGCAAAAACGCCCATATCCCGAATCAGATGTCACTAGGCGATGAGCATGCTAACACCTATGAAGGCATTGCCGGGCTTTTCGCAAAATATTTTAAATCTGTATATTCCGATCCTAGCACTAGTGAGCCCCATTTCGATTTGGCAGAAACTATAGATTTCTCGAACTTACAAATTAGCCGGGAAGAGATTAAACTCAAGTTACTTGAACTCGATGTAAACAAAGGTGCGGGATCAGACGGAGTACCCCCCGCT
>CAKNYM010046152.1:0-12278 GCA_932195095.1 Andricus curvator
ATATATATATATATATATATATATATATATATAATTATAGTTTTTTTCGTTTTATTATTATTATAATGAAATAGGTTGAATAAATGAATCTAATTTGAAATTTATGTGTGTTTTCTTTATTATCTCACCTGAATTCATTGTAGTTTTTAGGATACCATCTTATAAAACATCTATAACAGAAGATTAGTGCATATATAATCATTGAATCTAATATTTTCAGTGCCTACTTGTCTTAACTACATCATTATCATACCCACATCCTCCTCTGCCCTCCTCCTCAATTCCGTTCCCTCCTTCCACGCTTTAATAGTTTATTCAATTCTGGATAATTTAAGATTCAACAGGAGAAACGTGGTTACAACTATGAGAAAAGCAGCGTACCCTATAGTGGTGCACTCTAACATAATCTTTATTAACCCAAGACCCATTGTTAATGAAACTAAGTTTTCGTTTAATAAGTTGACATAGATGAATCAACAGTATGTTCATGATTCTGTTTACCTGAAATCCTTATCTGTTTAACTGAATTTATTTAACCACAATTAAAAGCTGGTTCTAAGAAAATAATAATTTACATTTTTTATATAAAAGCAGATTTTAATATCATTGATTTTTACATAAAGTCAATATTATATGAGAATAGTCATTTATCAAGCTCAGCACAGAGGGCAGCACCGAGAGTGGCGATACATCTAGTATGCAGGAACAAGGCATTACCTACAGTTTCCTTAGTGTTTTTTTTTCTTGTTATTTGGAAGGCGATGTGCTCCTTTAGTTTACATTCAAATGCTACATATAAACACAAATTTTTCAAGAACAAAGTGTAGGAAGGTCAACACAGCTTTTCAACTATCTAACAGACGATTTTGAGTATATAATCATTGAATCTAATATTTTCCGTACCTACTTGACTTAATTGTAATATTTATAGTATCCTCCTCCTCTCCCTCCTCCTCCTCCTCCTCCTCATCACTCTCTATTCTTTATCGTATCCTCATCATGCTCATCCTTCTCGTCCTCTATTCTTCCACATACATTTTAATAGTTTATTTAACTTGATTTAGGATAAATCAAGATTCAACAGGGAAATCGTGATTACAACTACAAGAAAAAGCAGCATATCCTGTGGTGGCGCACTCTATGATAATCTTTGCTAACCCCAGGTTCCCGTTTTAGTGAAACAAAGTTTCGTCTACTAAGTTGGAACAGTTGAATCAACTGTATATCCATTATTCTGTTAACCAGAAATCCTTGTCACTTTAAATGAATTTATTTAATATACGTAATCAATACTTCATTCAGCATTTTTAGTATTATTTAATTAAATTTCTATATCACTAAATGTTGATTTAAGAGTTCTAGAAAGTAGGTGTTCATGTTATCACTAGATCATTGTATTATTTTTTTAATGTTTGATTCGCAGTATTCTTGCATTAGATTTTAATGTTGCTGAATTTATTTCATCATTCATGGTACTTTATTTCAATGTTTCAAGTAAGTAAATTGAATCTTTTTAGCAGGTTACTCTATTATGCGAAAGATGATTTCAACGTTTCTCACAGTTCATTATAATATTTATGTAGCTGATTTTATAAATTCTAACAAGAGCATTCGAATTATATGTTTTTTTTCATCCCAAAATAGTTTAATCAATATTATTAAAAAATTATTACGTGGCTACCAGGTATTAATTGCTAATAGATTATGTGACATCTGAGTTATATCGATTTAAGATTCTAAATCTCTCACTGTGATCCACTGGATGTAATAAGGTCTCTTAAGAATCTGTTGGTATTTTTCAAGATTCATGCATAATTTGTATATGGTTTGATTCATTTGCAGAGGCATGCTGTGATATTTATGATTATTTTTTTGAGTCGCTCAATCACAAAGCCGTCTGAAATCTTGCAAATGTTACAAAATTATTTTTTTTTTGGCAATACATAGCTCTCTCTCTCTCTCTTTCTCTCTCTCTAGCTTACACATACACACATGCTTCATACCTTGCTGTCACTTTATTGGGAGTTGATTTTTTAGAATATAAAAATTAATTTAGTCTATAGCTTATAAGTAAATTACATCACATGGTTCTCTCTTGCACATACTTCACTCATATTATTATTTATCCTTTCTTTTCTTCATCATAAGAAGGTGTTTCGTGGACTTTCTTGAAACAGCTTCTTCTTTATTTAAAACCCATTGACGTTTATGTTTAAACCAATGAGATGATGTCATAAATGTTAGTTTGAATAGAAAAACTTCGTTTCTGTTGTAATAAACATTCACCTAACTCCTCGAATTTGTCATATCAGCTCTCGTTTCAGCACTTATTTGGATGCTTCTTTGTCTTGGTTGGATTTATACTTTTTCTATGGTATATTCATCATTTTTATTGTTACGTATGATATAATAAGAGTAAAATATTTTTAAAAAATGAGTTCCTTCTCCTTTTTCTTTCGTAGAAAGCAATATATGCATTTGTATTCATAAATCAGAATTCTCCACTATACATATACGTATTACCATCTCTGCTATTAATCTTCCTTTCATATCCTGGACATTTTCAAATATGAATATTATTTCATTGATCATACAATTTTCACTGAAAAGCCACTATTCTTTTAATATATACTTTAATTCAACTGTCTTTCAGTAGTGTCAATTGATCAAGCTCTTTCAATAAACCGAACACACATTGAATAATTATGCATTATTATATATCCTCAGATTATTATTATTATTATTATGAAACTACATGTACAATGTTTTTGAAACTTTTTCTAAAAAAGCTGCTTAGACAAATTTGGCACTTACAATTGCGCAATATTATTTTGTGACCATCTGTGGAATGGTCTTGATGTCGGTAAAGTAGAGATGCATCTTCCTTTTTGGAAAAGTGACTCAGTAACCCTCTTGTATTAGTGGTCCAATATCTTGCATCTAAAAATACATAGATTTGGCTCAGTAGCCCTCTCGTGAAAAAAAGTGATTCTGTCTCCCTGGTTCAGTAGCTCTCTTGTATCAATGTTGGTAAGGATGATGTTATCAAAATATTTCAGAAACTTAGCACGGACATGAACCACTTTAACTGTAAAAATGTTCTCTAATAATATATCTTAAAATTCTAGAAGTTTTTCTAGACTGCATAATGTTTTTTTCACGGATTATTTGCACACTAAATAAAGACAGGAATTTTTAGTTGAATATGTTATCTATAAGGAAGCAATAAATCATCCTTGTTTTTTCTTGCAATAACTATATGACTCAGTAGAAATTGACAGGACGAAGCAAAATATAACCTTGAAAGTATTTACGCGACATTCTTTAGATAAGAAATAACCTTGAAGCTGTATGAATTCAGAATTGCGCAATATTATTCTTTGATGTCATCAGGACCCTCTTAGAATATATATCCAGAGTCCGTCTTGTAAAAGTGGCTCAAAAGTGAGATCCAAAGTCCGTCTTTTAATGTGTATCGAGGCCCCATCTTACTTTTTGCTTCAGAACCCAGCTTTACCCATCTGATGGATGATTGAAAATTTCGAAATATTTGATTATATTTATTTTGTATTTAGCTTGTTTTTTATACATTTATTTTTAATTTTCAACGTGTAATAGGCAAAACTGGCCTTTCCAAATATGTTAGTAAGCCTGTAATAAAATGCATTCTGTATTATCTCTCTTTCGAGCCTCAAAATTGTTTGCAGTATCTTATTTCATATAACACGTCGAGAGGTTGACGGACCTAGCATATGACAAAAGAATGATTATTTATCAAACGTTGTGGGTTGACTATGGAATCAAACTTTTATGAGCAGTAAAAACAAGTGATCTCTAGAGAACGAAAACAGGGACTAATGAAATTTATGCAGACACGGTCAGTGCATCAAATGTTTTCTAAAATCAAAACGTTTAAACACATCAGAACATTATCTCGAGTCCTCGCTCGCTACTCGATACTAGAATAAAGCAATAAGAATCCCGAGCATATGACCTTACTCGAAGAAATGCTTTATTCGTTTAGATACTCTTTTACCTATATTATTCGATTGGCTTGAAATATTTTTTAATTTTAATTTTTTTTATCTTCCTCTTTATCCTTGAGTTCTAGAAGATTCTACATTATAATCAACACGTTGGGATATAATTTTTTGCAACGCAAAATGTAATGTGTCATTGAAAATAACCTTGAACTTGTTTACGAAAAATGGCGCAGTATAGTTTGATGATGTCATCAGGAATATTCTAGAAAACTAAGCACATAGCTCTTTTTATAGACGCTTACCCCCTCTACCATTTTTCTGGAGACTTTTGCACAATGTTGCCAGATATTGCATCATATGATGCAACAAAGTTCTGGAAGATTCTACATTATAATCGACACGTTTGGAATATAATTTTTTGCAATGCAAAATGCAATGTGTCATTAGAATAACTTTGAACTTGTTTACGAAAATTCTTTCCAGAAATTTCGCAGTATAAGTTGATGATGTTATTAAGAATATTCTAGAAACTATGCACTACAGCTGTAGAATATCGGTAAGGTAGGTTTGTATGGTTTCTGATAGTAAATATATCTACCTCTTTATTTCAAAGTTCTAAAACGATTCAACATTGTAGAAAGAAATTTGACCGCAGAATTAAATTATTTAGCTGGAAAGCAATAAATCATCCTCGATTTCTATAAAACTATATTATACAGTAGCTTTAGTGGATGTTTGAAAATTTCAAAATATTTGCTTTGTATTTAGGTTATTTTTCTTATAAATTTAAATCTTCAACGTGTAATGGGCAAAACTGCCCTTCCTAAATAAGAGATGAAAAAGATGATGAAAAACGAGCATATATCTGTGAATAAAAAAGTTATGTGACCTGATATCATGTGTCGTTAAGAAGCGATAAGTCTCGGACAGTGCACTCTTAATATATATAAGTTAAAGCACGTGTGAAAAAGCTTGGAATAAAATGCACGCTGTATTATCTCTCTTGAGTCTCGAAATTGTTTTGCAGTATCTTATTTCATGTAACACATCGAGAGGTTGATTGGACCTAGCATATGGCAAAAGAATGAATATCAAACTGTGCGGGTCGACTAAGAAAGCGAACTTTTGCGAGCAGTAAAAAGAACTGATCTCTAGAGAACGAAAGCAGAGTCTAATGAAATGTGTGCAGCTTGAGACTGCCGATGCATAAATGCTGCTTCTGAAATCAAAACGTCTAAAACAAGTCTGGACGTTATCTCTCTAGTCCTCGCTCGCTACTCGATGCCGGAATGAAGCGATAAGAATTCGGAACATATGACCTACCATAAGAAATGCTTTATTCCTGTAGACAATCTCTTAACTATATTATTCAAATATTTTTTAATTTTAATTTTAATTGTATCTTCCTCTTTATCTTTAAAAATTCTAGAAGATTCTACATTATAATCGACACGTTTGGGATATAATTCTTTTTTGCAACGCAAAATATAACCTTGAAAGTATTTACGCGAAAAATGCTTGAGATAAGAAATAACCTTGAACCTGTTGTTGTATGAATTCAGAATTGTGCAATATTATTCTATGATATCACCAGGACCCTCCGAGAATACATATCCAGAGTCCGTCTTGTACAAGTGATTTAGAACCCGTCTTGTAAAAGTGGCTTAGAAACCGTGGCTTAGAACCCGTCTTGTAAAAGTGGCTTAGAAACCGTGGCGATAAATCATCCTTGTTTTTCTTGCAATAACTATATTACGCAGTAGAAATTGCCAGGACAAAGCAAAAATGTAACCTTGAAAGTATTTACACGACAAATTCTTGAGATAAGAAATAACCTTGAACCTGTTGTTACATGAATTTAGCTGGCACAATTGCGCAATATTACTGTGACGTCATCAAAGGAATGTTCTCGATGCCGGTAAAGTAGGTCCAGTACCCCTCTTGTATCAATGTAGGTAAGGTAGGAATGCATGGTGACGTCATCAGGACCCTCGAGAATGTTCTAGAATCTTAGCACGGACATGAACCACTTTCAAGAAAAATTTAGCACGGACACGAACCACTACAGGTTAGAAGCTTCTCGATGTCGGTAAGGTAGGAATCTTGGGTTAGAACCGGCCTTACTTATCTACTTTTGACCGATCCAATAGCCGGACTACTTTAAGAACAGACAAATTTTCTACAAATTTCAACAGTGAAATTTTTAACAGGCAAGTTTTCTACAAAATAAACTGTTGCATTTTCTCACTTGTACTATCGAAAATTCCATAATGCTAGCCAGTGTCAAAACATAAACTAAAAGCTGGGTTAACTTATTCTAATTTTAATATTTTAATTGCAAGTGACATATCGTTGGAATCGCCAAGAAACGTAGATTCTGAATTCTCTCATTAGGGCAAAATCCCCCCCCCCCCCCCGCTAGCAAGGCTTGAAGCACGTCTCGGGCTCAGTCATGGAAAGCGCCGAAAATTACAAGAGTCTTCGTTTGTAAATTTTATTGTCCATTATACTCCGACCTCTATAAACTATGGACCCCACCGGTAGGGTCTGCCATTCCCAGGAATCAGGTAGCTAGGTTAGAACCAAACAGTTGACATCTGCTGAGGATTACAATTTTAAAACCAGTAAAACTTGCAATTTTGTCATAACTAATTTTTAAATAAGAAATTTGGAACCGGTCTGTCTCAACAACTGCAGGCATATCAAATTTTTCATAAAAAGATTAAAACTGTCATTTTCTAGAAGTATCTAGTGAACTGTTGGAGATAGGAAAAAATGAACAACATTTTTAGATTCGCCATTCAAAGAACATCATTATTGCAGATAAATAATGACCCTCAGAGATGTATTGGTCTCAAGACGTAAATTTTTGTCTTCAAGTCGAAAATAGTCTGGTTCCGTCTCACGAGCTAGACATACAAAATAAATTGAAATTGTCTTGGATTGGCCTTTGCCAAAGACAAATTCAAGACCAAATATTTTTACCTGGGAAATTCCTGCGCAAAGTAGAATTTGATACCACTAATAGTTACACTGATAGTTATTTAAGTAAATAACACGAGAATTCTAGATCAATCTAAAAAATCTATACCTCCTCTCCCACATTACTCCCTTCCCCACCGAGTAAGTCACGCTTACCCCGAAAGGGATATGTCTTAAGGCCATGTTACGAGTGGGTCACGTGATCGGATTCCTACCTTACCGACACTTTTTTTCAAAATCAACTTACGTTCACACGAAACGCGATATCGAGTTGAAAATTTGGGATAATAAATAAGAAGCGCTAAGAAAGGCGGCTCTTGTTAAATTTTTATAATTATGAAAAGTTTTTTTTTGTAAATAATTTTTTTTTTTTGCTTTTTTCATGATTATTAAAATTTAGAGCCAGAGCCGCCTTTCTTAGCGCTTCTTGTTTATTATCCCAAACTTTCAACTCGATATCGCGTTTCGTTTGAACGTAAGTTGATTTTGAAAAAAAGTGTTGGTAAGGTAGGAATCCGGTCACGTGACCCACTCGTAACATGGCCTTAATGGTATAATAACCTACTGAAAATTATTTCTAGATAGTTATTACACTGACTTAAGCTCTTCTTTAGTCAATTTGAATATCTTAAAGAAAAAGGTGCACCTGAAAAGGTAGAAAACAAATATTGTTTATTTTGTTGTTAAATACAAAATATTTGTTTGTTTGAAAACCAGTTTTGCGTTCTCCGGTATCTCAATGATGCTTGCGCAAGCGCCGATATTCTATTATCTAATTTCTAAACGATTATTGTAACCAATAATAACTTTAAATTGCACTTTTTAGTTTTAAGGTTCCTGAAGGAAAACAAAAACAAATTTTCTTTCTGGCCCAAACAAATGCCAAGAAAAGTATCCTTCTATGAGAAAAGTCAATATTTTTTTGGGAAATGGTTACAACCAATGAAAAGGGCGTGAAAAATTATTTTAACTTAAGTAGAAAATATTTTCTTCATTGATATTAAAAGAGTTCAAAATCTTCAAAGCAGATTTTATATTCTCAAAAACCACTAAATGCTTATTTTCATAAATCAACAATAAAAATTCCACTTTCCAACCTATCGAAAATGTACTGTGTTAATTTTATTTCTATAGCCATTAGAAGACTAAAAAATTGCCGAATAAGACGATATCCACGAAAAGCCCAAAATTTACGCCCACTTGCAGATAATTTTATTGCGAACAAATTCTCTATTCATGACACCGTCATACATTAATTACAAATGAAGTGGCAGTTGACTGAAGGTACAAAAACACGGTCAACAGCGCCAATTTCACGACAGTGAACTTTGACGCGTTAAATTTTGTTGAAAAATCAGTATAAATGAGGCGCAAAAAATCAGGCGAATTCCTTGACATTTTCTGTAAATGCAGGTGTAATAAAAATTAAAAAATTTAAATAATTATAGCTTACAGAGTTAATTATAGAGGAGGACCTTATCTCAGCTCCAAATTATGATAGAAAGCTCAGGTAAAGCTTGAAATAAGTAAAAAAATTCAAATAATACAATGAAATAAGAAATGAAGTTTCAAAATTATTAAATAACAGGCTATTAGCAATTATTTTTTCAAGGATTTTTTTCTGTCGCTTGGGGGCGGCGAGTGTAACTGATCCAGGCAATATACCCAACCATAATTGTCCGCTTCAGGGTACCCATTCAGTCTCTTCCATTCAGTCCCAATTCAGTAACTCTTCCAGATGCCTGAAAATAAATACGGGTGCAACATGTTATAATTGCCCAAAGGCGTAGAAAATATTTATTTTAATCATTAAGAAAATGGCAGTTGATGAAATTCATTTTTGTTTATTACATTTTGTTATCAATATAAACATTTACGCCCATTTTCTTTCTTATTTTTATATGAAATGCATAATTTTTTCCAAACATTACAAAGACAATATCAGCGGAAATTCTATACATTCCTATTTTTTGAGCTAATTACACAAATTTTCAAAATTTTTTTTTCCAGTTTTCAAAATTGTTCTCTTCAGAACTAAAAACTGATCCATTTTGCAGATGTTTGCAATTTAAAATTCGCCAACCCAAATTAAAGAAACTTCAAATGTAAATCATGAAAATGACAGAACATTTAATTGTAAAATTTAAAAATTAAACACTCTTCAATTAAAAAAATGTTCAATTCAAAGTCCTACAATGTCGAACAATGAAAAATTATTTTAAAATTTTTAATTTGAAACAATTTAAAATTACTCTAGTTTGCTAAATGTATAAATAGAAATTATTATGTTTTTATGATTTTGTAAAAATCAAAAGTTTCAGTTTTTAATTCGAAATCTTCCAAACTGAAGAAATTTTGAGAGTTATCCATGAAAATCACAGAACGTTTCATTGTTAAACTTCAAACTTGCATTATTGTTACTTGTAAATTTTCTAAATTTAACACTTCAAATTAAAAAATGTACAACTGAAAGTCTTACAATTTCGATCAATAACAATTGTAACTTTTTTTTAAATGTATAAATAAAAATTGTTAAGTTTTGCTGATTTTCAAAATGAAAACTGCAGTTTTTAATTCGAAATCTTCCAAATTGAAGAAATTTCGAAATAAAATAATCGAAATTACAGAACTTTTAATTACTGTAAACCTGAAGCTTGAATAATTTTGAATTATAAATTTACAAAATAGAAGTCTTCAATTTTAAAGGTGCATAATCAAAAATTTTTAATTCGTATTATTTTGAAGATAAATAAGCAATTTTTCAAAGCTAGATCTGAAAAATAAAAGAAATTTTACTTTTAGAGATGTACAAATAAAAATTCTTTAATTTTGATGATTATGAAGATCAAAAATCAAGTTTTCAATTTTACAACTTCTCAATTGAAGAAATTTCGAAAGCAAATCATCAAAATTACAGCATTTTCAATTGTAAAACTTAAAACTTGCATAATTCTTAATGATAAATTTACAAAATTGAAAACGCATCAATTTTATAGGGTTTTTAGTTCAAAATATTAAACTGGATGATTTTGAAGATCAATAGTTAATTTTTTCAATTCTACATTTTTCAAATTGAAGAACTTTTCCAATATAAAGCATAAAAATCACAGAAGCTTTAATTGCAGTATATAAAAATTGCATTATGTTTAATTGTAGAACATAAAAATAGCGTAATTTGTAATTGTAAATTTTCAAAACTAAAAACACTTCGATTGTAGGGAGGTACAACTAGAAATTCTTGACTTTCGATAACTTTGCAGATCAAAAGTCTTCCATGTTACAGAAAAAAACTCTTCAAACTTAAAAATGTACAATTCAAAATCCTACAATTTCGAACAATAACAATTTAAAATTATTCGGATTCAAAAATTCAATTAAATTTTTTAGACGTAGAAATAAAAATTCTTAAGTTTTGAATGATTTTTAATGAAATTGCGAATATAAAGCAATAAAATCAAAGAGATTTAAATTATAAAATCTGAAAATTGCATAATTTTTAATTATAACAATTCAAGACTGGAAACAATCCGATTTTATAGGTGTATAAATTAAAAATCTTCAATTTTGATGATTTTTAATATGGAAAATCAAGTTTTCACTGTTGAATCTATCAAACTGAACAATTTTGAATATAAAGCATCGAAGTTACAGAATCGTTATTGAAAAACTTAAAAATTACATATTTTTTAATTGTGAAATTTCAAAACTGAAAATACTTCAATTTGAGGGATATGTATAAATAAAAATTCTTTAATTCTGATGATTTTTAAAATAAAAAGTTCAAGTTTTTCAATTCTAAATCTTCCAAGTTTACGAAATTTCGAATAAAAATAATCGAAATTACAGAACTTTCAATGATTGTAAACCTCAAACTTGAATAATTCTTATTTTTAAATTGACAAAATTAAAGTCTTTCATTATGAAGGTGCACAGGTAAGATTTTAAGATTTGGATTATTTCATAGATCAATGGTCAAGTTTTCCATTTTAAATCTTCCAAGTTACAGAAGTTTCGAACAAAGAGCTTGAAACTTACACAATTTTCAAATGCAAAACTTAAAACTTGCATAATTTTTCACCATTAAAAAGACTTGAATTTTGAAGGCTTACAAATTTAAAAAAATAAATAAAGAAAGAATAGAATTGTTTTCTTTTATACTCAATTCTAAATTCAATTTTAAATTAACATAATAATAAATAAATCCAAAGTCGAGCTTTTAATTCTGAATCCTCAAATCCAAACCATTTAAAATATAAATGTATGATGAAGAAACACAAATTTTTTACTTTTGATGATAATAATCATTGAAAATAAAGTTTTCAGTTCTAAATCTCCCAAATTAAAGTTTTGAATGCAAACTATCAAAATTACAGTATTTGTATTTGCATTTGTAAAACTTAAAAACTGCATAATTTCTTGTGGTAACTTTTCAAAATTAAGCACTCTTTAATTTTAGAAATTTACAGTTCAAAGTCCTAACGATTTTGAACAGTTGAAGCTTTAAACTCTTCAAGTTTGAAAATGTTTAATCGAAAATTCTGAAATTTTGATGCGAAATTTTTCGCGAATGAAACATTATTTTATGACACAAAAATTTTAATCTTCCCCATTTGTGAAGAAATGTTTATATTCTTTTACTTACTCGTCTCCTTATATTTCGTCAACATTCTCAGACATTGTCACGTGGCTTCCGCTGTCATTATAGTCTTCACTGTCGCTGTCACTGTCCTCTCCAACATTGATAATTATAGGTTGTGTGCACATTGATTTTGCGATATCCGACTGCTTTCCTCGATACGAACGCGCAGGGTCCCGACAATGGGTCGGACAACAATGCCGACTACCCTAGATTTGGGGGAGCCAATCAAGACGGAGTCAATGCGATTGACCGGCAGAATCTCATTACTTTTAGGTGGACGAATCGACTCAGGGACGACCAGCTCACGGTGTGCTTGAAGACTGAAAAAGTTTGACTAAAATTGATCCAAAATCTGCTAACGCAGAAAGTTTCTGTATCGTTTAGACATCAGAAATCAGTTGAATTTAAAATCCTAGCTGCTCCCTTTCGCGAGTTATGTGCATTTTTAGATTTATACATAAGAACGTCTAGTACAAAACTTACGTAGTCTAGTCTTTTAAGTATACTAAATCGGACCTTAAATATAAGGTATTATGTGAGAAGTTGTAGGCTCCGGAAGCTACAATCATGGTTCTTTAAAAGCAACCAATCCCGACGCAACTGGAACGTGTACGTCATCCGCTTCTGCTCCTTCTGTCCTAGAAGGTAAGCAAGAGCGGGAAATTTACGCGAGA
>CAKNYM010046154.1:0-17801 GCA_932195095.1 Andricus curvator
TTTTTTGAAAATTTGTCTTTTTGATTTAAAAATTCACCTGTTTTAGTAAAATTTTCATTTTTCTTGGAGAAAAATGCAACTGTTTTGTTGAAAATTCAAGTATTTCCTAGAAAATTTACTTTTTCTATAATTCGCGAAAAAGTGCCAGTTTTTCCACCTGTTTTTGGTGTAAAAAGTGATCGATTTTTGGTCGATGACGTGGCGCATGCGCAGTGCCGACCTTTCCGGGCAGCAGTGACAAAAGTGGACAGATGCAGTGGAAAAAGTAAATGGACAGTGATAAAAGTGAGGCACAGTGACAAAAGTAAATGTTATTTCGGGTGGGTTCGTGCTTCCTCGGGTGTACTCGTGCATCGTGCGCAGCCAACTTCATTCTATTTTCCGACTGTCGTCCCTAACCTAAAATCAATTTCCTGAAAAGTCTCGAGTTGTGTATTTTGTATGTACTTTTGTCACTTGGCAAAAGCAAAAAAACACCGTCAGTTTCTCCGAAAATACTGTGCTTGGTGTTTTTTCACGAAAAATCGGAAATTTTGAAGCCCTCAACTTTATGGGCCAACTATTCAATTGTGAGAACCAGCTTATTATTACTGCCATGGTTTTGATAATCGCCATTGTCATTGTTGCGTCAATCGACAAAAAATCGCCTTCTTTTTACACAAAAAACAGGTAAACAAAAACTAGCACTTTTGCACAAATTATAGAAAAAGTATCGTGTCCCACACATTGAAAAAGCGACGATTTAAAACTCGTGTGATAGCCACCCTCGCTCCGCTCGGGTAGCTAACTTCACACTCGTTTTAAATCTCTCGCTTTTTCAACTTGTAGCACAATATACTATTTTGTTTAAAATTTGTATTTTTCTGTAGAAAAGTCTATTAAAATCCTTTTGGATGAAAATGCAACTCTTTTTTTTGAAAATTTCTCTTTTTGATTTAAAAATTCACGTGCTTTAGTAGAATTTTCATTTTTCTTGGACAAAAATGCAACTGTTTTGTTGAAAATTCAACTATTTCCTAGAAAAATTACTTTTTGATTAAAATTTCTATATTTCTGTAGAAAAGTCTATTGTAATCCTTTTGGATGAAAATTCAACTCTTTTTTTTTAATTTGTCTTTTTGATTTAAAAATTGACCTGTTTTAGTAGAATTTTCATTTTCCTTGGACAATGCAACTGTTTGGTTGAAAATTTAACAATATTTTTAAAAAGTGATACTTTTTGGTTAAAAATTCGACTATTTAGCAGAAAATTAACTTATAGTTTACAATTCTTATTTTGGTGTTGGAAAGTGAACTAGAATCTTCTTTGGATGAAAATTTAACTATTTTTTTGAAGTTTTTTTTTTATTTCGTCTGTTTTAAAAGAAATATTTCATCTTTCTTGAATAAAAATGCAATTGTTCGGTTGAAAATTCAACTCTTTTTTGAGAATTTGTTTTTCTCATTTCAAAATTTACCTGCTTTAGCAGAAATTACATCCTTTTTGGGTAAAAATGAAACTGTTTGGTTTAAAATTCAACAATTTTGTTGAAAAGTCATACTTTTTGGTTGAAAATTCTGCTGTTTTGTTGAAAATTTACTTTTTGGTAAAATTTAATATTTTGGTATTGAAAAGAGAACTGAAATCTTTTCTGGATGAAAATTCAAGTATTTTTTTGAAAATGTGTTTTTTTTTAAATTAAAAATTCATCTGTGTTAAGAGAAATTTCATCTTTCTTGGAAAAAATGCAACTGTTTGGTTTAAACTAAAACTATTTTGTTAAAAAGTGTTAAAAAATGAACTGAAAGTTTTTCTGGATAAAAGTTCAACTTCACAAAAAAATTCGTCCTTTTTTTATGAAAGATGTATTTGTTTTAGTACAAATTTCATCTTTCTTGGATAAAAATTCGACTATTTGGTAGAGAATTCAACTATTTCGTTAAAAATTCGTCCCTTTTGGTTAAAAAAATTCGTTTTTTTGGATGAAAAATTCAATTTTGTTCGTAGAAACTTATTTTTTGTTAAAAAATTCATATTTTGATCTTGAAAAGTAAACTGGAATTTTTTCTGGATGAAAATTCAACTATTTTTTTCTTAAATTTGTTTTATTTTTAAATAAAAATTCATCTGTTTTAAGAGAAATTTCATCTTTTTGATAAAAATGCGACTATTACGTAGAGAATTCAACAATTTCGTTAAAAAGTCATCCTTTTTGGGTGAAAATTCTTACTTTTTCAATTCTTTTTTTTTTTTAATTTAATGTTTTTCGTAGAAACTTATTTCTTGGTTAAAAATTCATATTTTGATCGTGAAAAGTCAACTAAGATCTTTGTAACAGAAAATTCAACTTTTTTTTTAATTTTTTTTTTTGATTTATAAATTCATCCGCTCTGGTAGAAATTTATTTTTTTTTAATGAAAATGCAACTTTTTTTGAAAGATTTGGTTGAATCACTTTGTTAAATCATTTTTTTTTCTTTTTTGAAGAGTTATATTTTTAGTTGAAAATTCATCTCTTTGGTTGAAAGTTTAACTTTTTTTTTTAAATTAATCTTTTTAAATTGAAAATTCAACTACATGGGTAAAAGTTAAACTACATTGTTAAAAATTTATTTTTTTCATTGAAGGCTTATGTCTTTCGTTAAAAATTTAAATGTTTAGTGGAAAAGTCTTTTTTTTGTTTAAAATTAATTTTTTAACTGAAAATGTAACTTTTTCATTTTTTTAAGATTGATCTTTTTTAGTTGAAAATTCTCCATTTTGGTAAACAAAATTTTTCTTTGTTTAAAATTCCATTTTTGTTGGATAAAAATGCATCAGTTTCATGGAAAAATAATTTTTTGTTTAAGTCATATTTTTTGTTTGTAAATTCAATTTTTGTAGAGAAAATTCGCCTTTTGACTTGAAGGTTAAAAAATTTAGGTAAAATTTTCCTTCTTTAGTGAAAAATCTTTATTTGTTGAAAATTCGTCTTTTTGATTTTAAAAAACTTTTTTTTTCGTATAAATTTCATGTTTTTTGATTGAAATATAAACTATGACACCTTTTGTTGGGAATATATATTTGTTAAAAATTTAATTATTTTGTTGAAAATTCGAGTATTTTGTTAAAAAGCCATCTTTCATAGTAGGAAAGAAATTTTTTTTTTTTTGCGACAAATATTATGTTATGTTTCTGTTTTACATGATTGAAAATTTTATATTTTTATTGAAAATTCATTTTCTGTCGTTCAAAATTAATTTTTTTAACTGAAAATTTAACTTCCATTTTTGGTTTTAAATTTATTTGTTTTATTTTTGGTTGAAAATTCAACTATTTTGTTTGAAATTCGTTTTTTTTTTTGTTTAAAATTCGTTTTTTGTTGTTCAAAATTAAATGTTTTTAGCTGAAAACAAATGTGAAATAAAGATAATTTATTAATGTTCCACCAATGAAAAATTATTAAATAATTGCAATTGCGATGAATGTTAAAAGGCAAATATTTTTTTAATGCAAAATTTTATTATTATAAACAAATTTTAAAAACATGTAAACCATTTTCATACTTTTTCCCAGAAAAAACTCTTCGCCATCTAATATGTCTCAAAGTAGCTTCCTAAATTTACTAATATAAAAAAAATTGTTAACACCTAATACTCAGCTTTGTTACAAACAATTAAAGTTATAACAAATAGAAAATTGTCATCCATTCGTGGAAATTTTTATTTTATTTTATATGTAGCAAAATAGATTTTTAATCTTACTAAACTACAAATAATTATCAACATTTAACATTTAGATTTGTTATAAAAAATTGAGATAAACAAGTAGACAATTTTTATCCATTTTTCGCGGAAAAAATTCGCTACCCGTCTATTATTTATGGAATTAGTCAAGATTTCAAACATAATGAACTCCGGAAAAATGTTAAACCTTGAGATTTGAATTTGTTATAAATAATTGAATTCAACAAATAGAAATTTTCATCCTTTTTTATCAGAAAAAAATTCTTTTCCATCTTATCTATTTGTTAATTCAAATTATTTATAGCAAAGATGAATGTTCAGTGTTAACAATATCTTTTACAGTAGAATAATTTTGATAAGCTGTTATGATAAAAATAAGATAAAAAAGAATTTTTTTCCTTAACAAAGTATGAGAATTTTATATTTTTAACACATAAATATTAAGTGTTAACAATATTTTGCAGCAGAATAAGTTTGATAAACTATTACAATAAATATAGAATAAAAAATAATTTTTTTTACAAAAAAATATGAAAATGAACTATTTGTTAATTTAAATTATTTATAACAAAGGTAAATGTTAAGTGTTAAGAATATCTTGGATCAGAATAAGTTTGATTTACTATTATGATACGAATAAGATAAGAAAGAATTTTTTTCCGTGAAAAAAGTATGACAATTTTAAATTTTTAATACAGATAAATGTCAATTGTTAACAATATTTTGCATCAAAATAAGTTTGATAAGCTATTAAGATAATTATAAAATAGAAAATAATTTTTTCACAAAAAAATGATGGAAATTGTCTATTTGTTAAAGTTTATTATTTATAAAAAATATAAATGTTAAGTCTTAACAATATCTTGCAGCAGAATCAGTTTGATAAGTTATTACGATAAATATAAAATGTAAAAGAATTTTAAAACACTTCCAAATTTGCACTTTTCTTGACTTAAATTATTTTATTACTTATTATATTAATTTATTATTATTATTAAATTATCTTCTCAAATATTAATTTTTAAATGCTTCGTCAGATTTGAGCAATTTAAACGTTTTCATTTTGTAGCAACATTTTAGTGAGTTTCACAAAATCATAATACAATGTTTCTATATTGAAATGATTTTTGAAAAGGTGGAAAATATTTAAATAAATATTTTAATGGTAATTTCGATAATATAGTGAATGCGCTGCATAAAATAATGGGCTTCGCAAAAGAAACGAATTGTACAGACTCGTTACATTTCTCTTGAATTTACGATCGATTGCTTTCTCTTTTTATAAAAAAGGACATTCAGGAAAACGCTTACACTGAATTCGAAACATAGAACGAAGCGCCATGACGTGAATTTTATGAGGGCTTTGTTCACCTCCAAGACAAGAATATAGAATAGCGTACTTCAGAGAAAAAAATGCAAAC
The DNA here is from genome assembly GCA_932195095.1 of Andricus curvator. Taxonomy (NCBI): domain Eukaryota; kingdom Metazoa; phylum Arthropoda; class Insecta; order Hymenoptera; family Cynipidae; genus Andricus; species Andricus curvator. The sequence goes on from CAKNYM010046154.1 coordinate 5,126, forward strand.
TGCAAGGGCTCAAAACCCGATTTTAAAATTATGGACTCTTTACCAAAAGTCGATACTGATAAAATTATGTCCCTTCGAATTAGAAAAATTATGTTTTAAACATTTCTGAAAATTATGGCTTACAGTGGCAGTCGTTTCGAAAAATACGACGTCGTATACGACGATGTATTCGATCACTTATATGATTCCGTATACGATGTCGTTTACGACATCGTATACGAAATCGTGATTTGTGATAGTATACGATGATGTATTCGATCACTTATATGATGCCGTATACGACGTCGTATACGATGCCATATACGACGATGTATTCGATCACTTATATGATGCCGTATTCGAAATCGTAATTTGAGATAGTATACGATGATGTATTCGATCACTTATATGATGCTGTATACGACGTCGTATACGATGTCATATACGACGATGTGTTCGATCACTTATATGATGCCGTATACGATGTCGTATACGAAATCGTGATTTGTGATAGTATACGATGATGTATTCGATCACTTATATGATGCCGTATACGACGTCGCATGTGATGTCGTATATGACGATTTATTCCATCATTTATATGGATGCCGTATACGAAATCGTAATTTTAGATAGTATACGATGATGTATTCGATCACTTATATGATGCCGTATACGATGCTGTTTCCGATGTGGTTTATGATTTGTCGAAATTTGTTAATTGCCAAAATTTAGATAAGGTAAATATTTAATTGATTACAAACTTGAGAGAAATTATGAAACCTAAAATAATAATAAAATTATAAAATATAAAACGATGTCGTATACGACATGGTATACGAAATCGTAATTTGTGATAGTATACGATGATGTATTCGATAACTTATATGATGGCGTATACGATGACGTATGGGACGGCGATTTGTCAAGCTCAGCTTAGAGGGCAGCACCGTGAGTGGAGATATACCTTGTACGCGGGCACAAGCAATTATCTACAGTTTCCTTAGTTTTTTGTTATTTGGAAAGCGATTTGCTCCTTTATTTTTACACCCAAATGCCACGTGCACACCTGGCATTTCGAAAATAATGATCTAAGCTATCCCCTCAACGCTGCGTTATGAAAGACTGATATAATTCGAATAGCAGACGTTACCACCGTTGGAGCCGTCGTCTTTTGTATCTCCACGCGCACTAGCGACCCTAGCGGCCGCAAGTGTCAGTCGCCGTCCCCATACGATGCCGTTTACGATTATGTATGAGATGCCGTTTACGATGACGTATACGATGCCATTTACAATGACGTATACGATGCCGTTCACGATGTGGTTTACGATTTGTCGAAATTTGTTGATTACCAAAATTTAGATAAGGTAAATCTTCAATTGATTACAAACTTGAGGGAAATTATAAAACCTAAAATAATACAAAAATCATAAAATATTCAACGATGTCGTATACGACATCGTATAAGAAATCGTAATTTATGATAGTATACGATGATGTATTCGATCAGTTATATGATGCCGTATACGACGACGTATACGATGTGGTTTACGATTTGCCGAAATTTGTTAATTACCAAAGTTGAGATAAGGTAAGTATATAATTGATTACAAACTTGAGGAAAATTATAAAACCTAAAAGAATAAGAAAATTATAAAATATAAAACGATATCGTATACGAAATCGTATAGCAAATCGTAATTTGGGATAGTATACGATGATGTATTCGAACGGTGCCGTTCACGACTTGTCGACATTTGTAAATTACCAAAATTTAGATAAGGTAAATCTTTAATTGATTACAAACTTGAGGGAAATTATAAAACCTAAAATAATAAAAAAATTATAAAATATAAAACGATGTCGTATACCAAATCGTAATTTGGGATAGTATACGATGATGTATTCGATCACTTCTATGATGCCGTATACGATGAAGGATACCATGCCGTTTACGATGACGTATACAATGCCGTTCACGATGTGGTTTACGATTTGTCGAAATTTGTTAATTACCAAAATTTAGATAAGGCACATATTTAATTGATTACAAACTTGAGGGAAATTATTAAACCTAAAATAATAATAAAATATAAAACGATGTCGTATACAACATCGTATACGAAATCTTAATTTGTGATAGTATACGATGATGTATTCGATAACTTATATGATGGCGTATACGATGCCATTTACGATGACGTATATGGTTCCGTTCACGATGTGGTTCACTATTTGTCGAAATTTGGTAATTACCAAAATTTAGATAAAGTAAATCTTGAATTGATTACAAACTTGAGGGAAATTATAAAATCTAAAATAATACAAAAATCATAAAATATTCAACGATGTCGTATACGACATCGTATACGAAATCGTAATTTGTGTAAGTATACGATGATGTATTCGATCACTTATACGATACCGTATACGACGACGTATACGATGTGGTTTACGATTTGTCGAGATTTGTTAATTACCAAAGTTGAGATAAGGTAAGTATATAATTGATTACAAACTTGAGGGAAATTATAAAACCTAAAAGAATAAGAAAATTATAAAATATAAAACGATATCGTATACGAAATTGTATACCAAATCGTAATTTGGGACAGTATACGATGATGTATTCGAACGATGCCGTTCACGATTCGTCGAAATTTGTAAATTACCAAAATTTAGATAAGGTAAATCTTTAATTGATTACAAACTTGAGGGAAATTATAAAACCTAAAATAATAAAAAAATTATAAAATATGAAACCATGTCGTATACCAAATCGTAATTCGGGATAGTATACGATGATGTATTCGATCACTTCTATGATGCCGTATACGATGAAGGATACCATGCCGTTTACGATGACGTATACGATGCCGTTCACGATGTGGTTTACGATTTGTCGAAATTTGTTAATTACCAAAATTTAGATAAGGCACATATTTAATTGATTACAAACTTGAGGGAAATTATTAAACCTAAAATAATAATAAAATATAAAACGATGTCTTATACAACATCGTATACGAAATCTTAATTTGTGATAGTATACGATGATGTATTCGATAACTTATATGATGGCGTATACGATGCCATTTACGATGACGTATACGGTTCCGTTCACGATGTGGTTTACGATTTGTCGAAATTTGTTAATTACCAAAATTTAGATAAAGTAAATCTTGAATTGATTACAAACTTGAGGGAAATTATAAAATTTAAAATAATACAAAAATCATAAAATATTCAACGATGTTGTATACGACATCGTATACGAAATCGTAATTTATGATAGTATACGATGATGTATTCGATCACTTATATGATGCCGTATACGAAAACGTATACGATGTGGTTTACGATTTGTCGAGATTTGTTAATTACCAAAGTTGAGATAAGGTAAGTATATAATTGATTACAAACTTGAGGGAAATTATAAAACCTAAAAGAATAAGAAAATCATAAAATATAAAACGATATCGTATACGAAATCGTATACCAAATCGTAATTTGGGACAGTATACGATGATGTATTCGAACGATGCCGTTCACGATTCGTCGAAATTTGTAAATTACCAAACTTTAGATAAGGTAAATCTTTAATTGATTACAAACTTGAGGGAAATTATAAAACCTAAAATAATAAAAAAATTATAAAATATAAAACGATGTCGTATACGAAATCGTAATTTATGATAGTATACGATGATGTATTCGATCACTTCTATGATGCCGTATACGATGAAGGATACCATGCCGTTTACGATGACGTATACGATGCCGTTCACGATGTGGTTTACGATTTGTCGAAATTTTTTAATTACCAAAATTTAGATAAGGCACATATTTAATTGATTAGAAACTTGAGGGAAATTATTAAACATAAAATAATAATAAAGTATAAAACGATGTCGTATACAACATCGTATACGAAATCTTAATTTGTGATAGTATACGATGATGTATTCGATAACTTATATGATGGCGTATACGATGCCATTTACGATGACGTATACGGTTCCGTTCACGATGTGGTTTACGATTTGTCGAAATTTGTTAATTACCAAAATTTAGATAAAGTAAATCTTGAATTGATTACAAACTTGGGGGAAATTATCAAATTTAAAATAATACAAAAATCATAAAATATTCAACGATGTCGTATACGACATCGTATACGAAATCGTAATTTGTGATAGTATACGATGATGTATTCGATCACTTATATGATACCGTATACGACGACGTATACGATGTGGTTTACGATTTGTCGAAATTTGTTAATTAGCAAAGTTGAGATAAGATAAGTATATAATTGATTACAAACTTGAGGGAAATTATAAAACCTAAAAGAATAAGAAAATTATAAAATATAAAACGATATCGTATACGAAATCGTATACCAAATCGTAATTTGGGACAGTATACGATGATGTATTCGAACGGTGCCGTTCACGATTTGTCGACATTTGTAAATTACCAAAATTTAGATAAGGTAAATCTTTAATTGATTACAAACTTGAGGGAAATTATAAAACCTAAAATAATAAAAAAATTATAAAATATAAAACGATGCCGTATACGACATCGTATACCAAATCGTAATTTGGGATAGTATACGATTAGGTATTCGATCACTTTTATGATGCCGTTTACGATGACGAATACGATGCCGTTCACGATGTGGTTTACGATTTGTCGAAATTTGTTAATTGACAAAATTAAGATAAGGTAAGTATTTAATTGATTACAAACTTGAGGGAAATTATGAAACCTAAAATAATTATAAAATTATAAAATATAAAACGATGTCGTATACGACACCGTATACGAAATCGTAATTTGTGATAGTATACGATGATGTATTTGATCACTTATACGATGGCGTATACGATGACGTATATGATGCCGTTTACGATGACGTATACGATGCCGTTTACGATTACGTATACGATGTCATTTACGATGACGTATACGATGCCGTTCCCGATGTGGTTTACGATTTGTCGAAATTTGTTGATTACAAAAATTTAGATAAGGTAAATCTTTAATTGATTACAAACTTGAGGAAAATTATAAAACCTAAAATAATACAAAAATCATAAAATATTCAACGATGTCGTATACGAAATCGTAATTTATGATAGTATACGATGATGTATTCGATCACTTATATGATGCTGTATACGATGACGTATACGATGCCGTTTACGATGACGTATACGATGCCGTTCACGATGTGGTTTACGATTTGTCGAAATTTTTTAATTACCAAGATTTAGATAAGGTGAATCTTTAATTGATTATAAACTTAAGAAAAATTATACAACATAAAATAATAAAGAAATTATACAATATAAAACGATTTTTTATACGAAATCGTAATTTGTGATAGTATACGATGATGTATTCGATTACTTATATGATGCCGTATACGAAATCGTGATTTGAGATAGTATACGATAATGTATTCGATCAGTTATATGATGCTGTTTACGATGTGGTTTACGATTTGTCGAAATTTGGTAATTACCAAAATTTAGATAAGGTAAATATTTAATTGATTACAAACTTGAGGGAAATTATAAAACCTAAAATAATAAAAAAATTATAAAATATAAAACGATGTCGCATACGAAATCATAATTTCGGATAGTATACGATGATGTATTCGATCAATTATATGATGCCGTATACGATGCTGTTTACGATGACGTATACGATGCCGTTTAAGATGTGGTTTACGATTTGTCAAAATTTGTTAATTACTAAAATTTAGATAAGGTGAATATTTAATTGATTACAAACTTGAGGGAAATTATAAAACCGCGTGACTATACGGCCATTTCCAGACGCACATTTATTTCTACAAATCGTAAACGGCATTGTATACGCCATCGTATACTATCCTAAATTACGACTTCGTATTCGTATTCGATATTATTTTTTGAATTAGTTCACATTATTATTATATATTTATATATTTATATTAATTATATAATATATATATTATTTTTTTCAATATATTTTTTCCTATTGTAAAATACGACATCGTATACGAAATCGTATTCGGGGATAGTATACGATGACGTATACGTTGACTGATACGATTCCATTTACGATGTCGTTCACGATTTATGAAAATAAATGTGCGCCTGAAAATGGCCGTATCGTCACACGGTTTTATAATTCCCTTCAAGTTTGCAATCAATTAAATATTTACCTTGTCTAAATATTGCTAAATATTGTATTCTATCCCAAATTACGATTTCGTATTCGATGTGATATACGACTTCGTGTACGATGTCGTATACGATATCGTATATGATGCCGTATACGATATCGTATATTGTTCGGAATATTGCCTTTAATTATTACTTTTTACTTATTTTTTCATAGATCCTCATAAACAAATCAATTACAAGATTCTATGTATTTGTTAATGAAATTGTAATTGTTTACACAATTTTTGTTCATTTGAACAATTTTATGTCCATAGTGTAACGCGAATTAAGGGTATTTTATTAATACCATGGTCTATTTAATGAACATGGAGTTTGTATTTTTTTTCATTTAAATTGTTTGCTTATTGTTTAAACAATTTATTTTCGCTTAAATCCAACTTTTTAATTGAAAAAGCTGGAAAATCGTATTTTTTTAGAATTTTTTTAAAAAGTATCATAATTTTAGTCTGAATACTAATTTTTCCAAGATAAGAAATATTGTTTAAACAATTTTTATTTTATACTGCTAATTGTTGAAACAATTTTTATTTGTTTAAAAAAAAATTATCTTATAATATCGTAAATTAGTGGTAATTTCTGAATGCTATGACCTAATTAATAAATGTAAACACCTATTTCTGAACATATTCTTTATTTTCAATTCCTCTCATTTATTTAAAAAATTCTTAAATGTTTACAAATAGGTGTTTACATTTATTAATTAGGCCATAGCATTCAGAAAATACCACTAATTTGCGATATTATGGGATGATATTTTTTTTCAAACGCATACAAATTGTTTCAACAATTATCAGTATGAAATAAAAATTGTTTAAACAATATTTAGTATCTTGGAAAAATTAAAATATTCAGTCTAAAATTACGATACTTGTTAAAAAACTATAAAAAATTACGATTTTCCAGCTTTTTCGGTCAAAAAATTGGATTTAAGCAACAATAAATTGCTTCAACAATAAGCAACCAGTTAGAAATGCAAAAGTTTTATTAAAAATTAATCCTTCTTAGTCGAAAATTCAACTGTTTTTTTTTTAAATTCAACTATTTCGTAGAAAATTTACTTCTTGCTTAAAATCTCGCTTAAAATTCATTTTTTTTTTTTTGCCAACTGGAATCTTTTTTGGATAAAAAATCAACTCTTTTTTTGAAAATTTGTCTTTTTGGTTTAAGAATTCATCTGTTTTACTAGAAATTTTATCTTTCTTGGATAAAAATTCAACTATTTGGTTGAAAATTAATGTTCTATGCTTGAGGATTTAACTTTTTTTTTTGAAAATTTTGGTTCAGAAATTTTTGTATTTTTCACGAAATTTTGTTCTTGTTGAAGATTTATATTTTGAGTTTAAAATTCATCTCTTTGGTTGAAATTTTAACTATTTTGTTAGAAAATTTATGTTTTTTAATTGAAAATTCAACTATCTGGCTAAAAGTTGAACTACTTTGTCGATTTTTTTTTATTAATGAAGGTCTTTGGTTGAAAATTTAAATATTTTGTTGAGAATTAATTTTTTGCTCAAAATTCGTATTTTCTGGTTAAAAGTTCAATTTTTGTACCAAAAATTCGTGTTTTGGCTTGAAGGTTCGCCAATTTGAGTGAACTTTTTTTTCTTTCGTGACTTCTGTTTTTCATTATTTCATCCATTTTTTAAAATGAAATTTCATCTTTTTTTGGTAGAAATATCAACCATTACACTTTTTGTAGAGTATTCATCTTTTTAGGTTGAAAATTCAATTATTTTGTTGAAAATTTAATTATTTTGTTAAAAATTCAAGTATTTTGTTAAAAAGTCATATTTTATGATACAAAAGTCATTTAGTTTTGTTTAAAATGAATAAATAAATTAAAAATATTTTTATTTCTATCTGAAATATTGTTTTATTTCGTTTATTAAAAATTAATGATACAATAATATGTATTAATATAATATGTTTAAACAATTATTTATGTTAAATATTATCAGTCAATACGTCGCTCTAATTGAAAAGTGGACAAAAGTTAAAAAATTGTGGAAAAAACTGCAACTTTCTAGCATTATTTTGAAGGAATTTTGTTATAAATAATAATAAATATTTAAACAATTATTTCTGTTAAATTCAATTTATCATAACCTCGCTGTAACTGAAAAATTGAAAACCAGTCGAAAAAATCGTAAAAAACCGCGACTTTCTAACTCTATCCTAAGAGAAAATTGTTATAAAAAATAATAAATTGTTTAAACAATTTATTTAAATATCTAATTATCAATATAAATCAATACTCCATGTGTTAGAAACCATTATTATTTTTAAAAAACCGCAACAAAATTATAATTAGCGCAAAAAACTCGCAAAACCCAATTTTTCATTAATGGGGTTTTTTTGGGACCCTGCAAAATAGATTTTTGGTTGTAATTTTTTATTCGTATTCTATGGCTAATTGTGAAGATAAATGTGGAGTTTCAATTTGATTTGCCTAATATTGACAATTCTGAATAAAATTTGTTCGAAACCACAAAAAAATAAATCCATTTTTTTTATATTGAAAAAAAATTATACTCAGAGGTGGCGCCCCATAAAGTTTAACACGTATTTCCCATAAAAAAAATACATTTTTGTAAATTTTATTCAGAATTCTCAATATTAGGTGAATCGAGTTGAAACTTAACATTTCTCTTTATCAGCCATAGAATACGAATAAATTATTACTTTTTGAATATCACCCCCATAAGTCTGTTCTATAGGGTCCCAAAAAAAACCCATAAGTGAAAAAATGGGTTTTGTGAGTTTTGACGCTAATTATTATTTTCTTTTGCGGTTTTTTTAATGCAGGTTGCTTCTTGTACATGAAATACTACTTTTTACTGGTAATTAGATGTTAAAATAAATTGTTTAAACAATTTATTATTATTGTTAATAATATTCTTTTAGAATAATGCTAGAAAGTTGCAGTTTTTTCAAAAATTTTCCACTTTTTGTCCAATTTTTAATTAGAGTGAGGCAAATAATTGATCAAAGTTAACAAACTTAATTGTTTAAACAATCTATTATTTTTTTAAATAATATTATCTTTGAATAGTGTTAGAAAGTTTCGGTTTTGTCTGAAATATTCAACTTTATGTCCACTCTTTACTCAGAGTTTGGTAATAATTATTAAAATTTAACAAAAAGAATTGTTTAAACAAATTATTATTGATTAAAATTATCTTTTCTTAGATAATTGCTCGAAAGTTGCGGTTTTTTTTAATTATTAAACTTTTTGTCAACTTTTTATTTAGTGAGTTAATAATAATTAATGCAAGTTAAGAACAAATAATGAATATAAATATTAATTTAAACAAAAAGGTTCTCACTAGCTTCTTCAAGGAAAATTTATGTTTAATATGAAATTTATAAATAAATTTATGTTCAAAATATGATTCTCTCTAATGGTTATTTATTATTTTTTCATAACTAAAAAGGCAAATAAAATTTTAAACAATTATTTTATCTAACTTGCATTAATTATTATCTCACTAAGTGAAAAGTGGACAAAAAGTTAAAGATTTCAGAAAAAACCGCAACTATCTAGCATTCATATAGATGAAGATAGTTATAAACAATAATAATTTGTTTAAACAATCATTTTTGCTAAATTGAATTAATTATTAAGTCACTCCAAGTAAAAAATAGAAAAATAGTTACAAATTAAAAAAATCGCAGTTTTCCACCATTAGGCAAAGAGAATATTATTAACAATAATAATGAATTGTTTAAAAAAATAATTTTGTTAACTTGAATTAATCGTTACTTCACTATAATTGAAAAGTGGATAAAAAGTTACGAATTTCAGAAAAAACCCGCAATTTCTAGCATTATTTAAAGAGAACTTTATTAAAAATAATAATAGATTGTTTAAATAATTATGTTTGTCAACATTAAATATTACCTAACTCTAATTAGAAATTGGACAAAAAGTGGAAATTTCTGAAAAAAACCGCGACTTTCTATCTCTATTCAAAGAGAAAATGGCTAAAAACAATAAATTGTTTAAACAATTTACATAAACATCTAATTATCAGTGTAGAGTAGTTTTTGATGTTTTGAAAACAATTTTCATTTTTAAAAAACGCAAAAAATCATAATTAGTGCTAAAAAGTTGCAAAATCAAATTTTTTACTTATGGGGTTTTTTTGGACCCTATAAAACAGACTCATGGGGGTTATATTTGAAAGTGATATTTTATTCGTATTCTATGGCTAATTATGAAGATGAATGTTGAGTTTCAACTCGATTCACCTAATATTGACGATTCTGAATAAAATTTACAAAAACGTATTTTTTTCTTATGGGAAATACGTGTTAAACTTCATGGGGCTTCCGCCACCTCTAAATATCTTTTTTTTTTTCAAACAAAAAAAATTGATTTATTTTTTTCTTGATTCGAACAAACTTCCGGGCGATACGCATAAATATTTGTTAAAAAATTTTCTTATGCATTTTTGGTGTATTAAAGAAGACATCTGCTGCAATACCATTTTAATTTTACTTTTAATTTTACTTTTAAGTTTAATTTCAATTTTACTTTTAATTTTACTTTTCATTTTACTCTTAATTTTACTTTTAAGTTTAATTTTACTTTTAAGTTTACTTTTATTTTACTTTTAATTTTACTCTTAATTTTACTTTCAGTTTTACTCTTAATTTTACTTTTAATTTTACTTTTAATTTCACTTTTTATTTTTATTTTCAATGTTACGATTAATTTTACTTTTAATTTCACTTTTTATTATTTTTTTATTTTACGTTTAATTTTACTTTGAATTCTACTCCTATTTTTACTTTTAATTTTACTGTTAATTTTACTTTTAATATTACATTTAATTTTTATTGTAATCGGCTTTCATTGAAATGTAAAATTTTTTCCTCTTGAACAAAAAAAAATACTTTTTATAAAAACTGTAAAATCTTCCACAAAAAATTCATTTTCAATCAAAAGAGATAAATACTTAACAAAATATGGAATAGTTGATATTTCAACTAAGAAAGATTTTTATTTTCAGTTAAAAACAGTTGTAATCGACCAAAAAAGACGAATTTTCATTAAAATAATTGAATCCTCAACCAAAACAGATTCAACCAAACACCTGCATTTTTTACCAAAAAAAAATTAAATTTTTTGAAAAAAGCTATGAATTTTCCTGTCAAAAAGAATGATTTTAAACAAAAGTTGAATTTTCAACAACAAAAATTTTTCGGTACAAAACAGTCGAATTTTCAATCAACATTTCACGGCTTTCTTTTTTTCAATATCCACCAGAATTGAATGAACTCTTTGTTTTTTGAAAAGAGTACTTTAACATTCCAATACAAATGCACAATGAAGCAGAACTTTCGCCGAATGGTATAATATTTCCAAACTACGCGAACGGTTCTGGTCGATGGAGGAAAATATCAAGATATCTGATTTTTATGCTAGACGCTCTCCTATTTGCCAGTTGGATCAATTTAAGCTATCTCTCAATGCCTTACGCTTTTCGCTGTACATCTCCTTGAAAATTACTCGAGCGAAAAGAACGAATTCTGACCTGCGATAAAAATCCTGGCATGCCTTCTTTGCTCTGAATTCACCGGGAATTTTTATATCTGCATGAAGTTCATTCTTTCGGAAAACTTCAAGGAAGACTCAATAAAAGTATTCTATCTCATACTTTTAGCTTGACTGATCAATTGACCAATCTTACCCCCCCCCCTACTCTGTTTTTTTTTTAAATTAAAAAAAAATCGTTAATTAAGTCGTACAAATATTCCCCCCATACTTTCCCTTCTCTACGCCCTCTATCCCCCCTCACATCACCCTTCGCTTCCTTCCGCTTCGAGAACTCCTTCCTCTACTACTTCCCTTTCTTCTCACTTTTTCAGCCATCACTTCCCCTTCCCTACTTACCTGCATTACCCTAATGGCTTCCTTCACTTCATCTCACTACCCTCCCTCACTTTCTCTACTTTCCCTTCGCCCATTTCCTCTACTTCTCCTCCGCTCACGTCCCCTCTTATAATTTCGCCTACTTCTCCTTCCCTGCTCACCTGCACTGTTTTACCAGCCCTCCCTCCACTTCCTCTCACTACGTTCTCTCACTTTCAATCATTTCCCGTTCTTCCATTCCCTAATTTCGTCTCACCTTCTCTACTTCTCCTTCCCTTATTTCCTCTACTTCTCCTCCGCTCGTTTCCGCTCACGTCTACTCTTTTAATTTCGTCTACTTCTCCTCCCTTACTAACCCGCACTACTCTAATAGCCCTCCTTTCACTTCCTCTCACTACCCTTCACTTTCAATCATTTTCCGCGATGCCACTCTCTAATTTCCCCCCACTATCTCTACTTCTACTTCCCTCATTTTCTCTACTCCGCTCAATTCCGTTCACGTCCAGTCTTCTAATTTCGCCTAATTCTCCTCTCCTACTCGCTTGCACTGCCCAAGTAGCCTTTCCGTCAC
>CAKNYM010046154.1:17811-37646 GCA_932195095.1 Andricus curvator
TTTTTTTTTTATTTATTTCAAAAAACAACAAAATTACTTTTCTACCCTAAAAGATGATTTTTTCACAAAATACTTCAACTTTCAACAAATAATTAAATTTTCAACCCAACAGGATGAATTTTCAACAAAAAAGTGTGATAGTTGATATTTCAACCAAAAAGGATGAGATTTTATCTATAAAAGAATGAATTTTAAAACTAAAGAGTGGAATTTTTTAAACAAATAAAGATTTTCCGGTCATGAAAGAAAATAATTAAGTTCACCTAAGTTGTTGAACCTTCAAGCCAAAAGACGAATTTTCTATACCAAAAATTAAATTTTCAATCAGAAAATATTAATTTTCAGCAAAAAAATTAACTTTTAACGAAATAGTTCAATTTTTAACCAAAGAAATAAACCTCCCTTAAAAAAAATCTTTAAGCAAGGAAAATTAATTTTTTACCAAACAGTTGCATTTTCGACGAAAATGTATGACTTTTTAACAAATTTCACAAATAGATTACATTTGAAAGAAGTCATACTCATCGAAAATGCAACTAAAATAAAAATAAAATTTATTTCTGCATATTCATAATTTTCCATTATTTATCATTATAATAAAAAAACAACTTGTAGTTAAAATTGTAACCTTGTTTTTATTTTGCTTAAAAATTATCTAAATTTTGAAAAAATTAAAAAAAAAGAGCACAGGATGAATTCATTGAAATGTTTTAAGATTAAATAAATTTGTTCAAAAAATTAAAATGACGACGGCATAGGAACTTTTTAATATAGGATAGTAGAATTTCCAACCAAAGAAATCATTTTTCAACCAAAAAGATGAATTTTTGACCAAAAAGAATAATTTTCAACGAAAAGAGACGAATTTTCATTATACACGAATTTTCAACAACAACAAAAGAAAATTTTTTCAAGAAAAGAAATGAATTTTCAACTAAACATAAATTAAAAAAAAAAAAGATTTTTTAACAAAATCGGTAAATTTTCAACCGTTTTCCAACGAGATGAATAATATCCTCCCCCCCAAAAAAAAACAATTTTCCAACAAAATACATTAATTTTCAACCATATACAGTTGAATTTTTAACTAAAAAACATACATTTTTAACCAAAAATGAAATTGTTTAATTTTCAGTTTAAAAAAATAATTTTAACCAAAAAAAGGAGTTTCAATAAACGAGTTGAATTTCCAACGACAAAAAAATGAATTTTCAACCAAAAAGATGAATTTTCAAAGAAGAATAATTTTCTAACCAGAAGAAGAATATTCAACAGAAAATAAATAATTTTTATTAAAAAAAAATGTTTGAGAAAAATTGTTAAACTTTCAAAGAAATTAATTTTTAATCAAATTAAATTAATTTTAAAAGAATAATTGTCTACCAAAAAAAGATGAATTTTCAACAACATAGTTGAATTTTCAACCAAAGAAAAGTTAAATTTTCATTTAATTAATTTTCAACCAAAAAGAAAAACGAGGTTTTAACAAAATATTTAAATTTTCAACCACAAAAAATGGAATGGTTAAATATTCAGTTTAAAAAATTAATTTTCAACAAAAAAAAGAAGAATTTTTGAGAAAATCGGTAAATTTTCAACAGTTTTCCAACGAGAAAAATAATATTCTACCAAAAAAGACAAATTTTCCACAAAATACATGAATTTTCAATCATATATAGTTGAATTTTCAACTAAAAAATATACTTTTCAACCAAAAAATAAATTGTTTCATTTCCAGTTTTAAAAAAAATAATTTATACGCAAAAAAGGATTTTCAACAAAATAGTTGAATTTTCAGCAAAAAATGACAAAAAATGAATGAATTGTCAACCACAAAGATGATTTTTCAGCAAAAAGAATAATTCTCTACCAAAGAAACGAATATTCAACTAAAAAAGATACATTTTTTAACAAACAAAAATTTCAACAAAATAGTTACATTTGCAACCACATAGTAGAATTTTCAACCAAAGAAATGATTTCTCAAGCAAAAAGATGAATTTCCAACCAAAAAGATTAATTTTTAACCAAAAAAGTGGAATGGTTAAATATTCTGTTAAAAAAATTACTTGTAAAAAAAAAGAATTTTCAAAAACTTGGTAAATTTTTAACAAACTCGGTAAATTTTTAACAGTTTTCTAATGAGAATAATAATATTCTACCAAAAAAGACAAATTTTCAACAAAATACATGAATTTTCAACCATATATAGTTGAATTTTCAACTAAAAAAGATACTTTTTAACCAAAAAAGGAATTGTTTAATTTTCAGTTAAAAAAATAATTTTTAACCAAAAAAAGAGATTTTCAATAAAATAGTTGAATTTTCAATAAAAGTAAAATGAATTTTCACCAAAAAAGATGAATTTTCAAACAAAAAGAATAATTTTCTACCAAATAGACGAATTTTCAACTAAAAACAATTAATTTCGAACCAAAAAAAAAACGAATTTTCAATAAGATAGTTAAATTTTAAACAAAAAATGGCATAGTTAAAAAATTAATTTTCAACTAAAAAAGATAAACTTTCAAAAAAATGAATAGTTAAATATTCAGTACAAAGAAAAATAATTTTCAACGAGAAGAAGAATATTTTACCAAAAAAGACGAATTTTCTACAAAATACATGAATTTTCGTCAACCATATACAGTTGAATTTTCAACTAAAGAAGATACTTTTTTAACCAAAAAATAAATTGTTTAATTTTCAGTTTAAAAAATTATTTCTAACCAAAGAAAAGTAGTTTTAACAAAATAGTTGAATTTTCAACACAGGCATAATAAATTTTCAACGAAAAAACAGAATTTTCTACCAGAAAGACAAATTTTCAATTGAAAAAAAGCAACATTTTTTAACTAAAAATTTTAGTGTATACTTAATTTTTCAGTTAAAAAAATTAATTTTCATAAAGAAAAATCTTTAGAAAAATAGTTAAATTTTCAACTAATGAAATGAGTTTTAACAAAAATAGATGAATTTTCAAAGAAGAAGAATTTTCTACCAAAAAAGACAAATTTTCCACAAAATACATGAATTTTCAACCATATATAGTTGAATTTTCAACTAAAAAATATACTTTTTTAACCAAAAAAGAAATTGCTTAATTTTTAGGTAAAAAAATTATTTCTAACAAAAAAAGGAGTTTTAACAAAACAGTTAAATTTCCAACAAAAACATAATGAATTTTCAACGAAAAAGATACTTTTTTAACCAAAAAAGAAATTATTTAATTTTCAGTTTAAAAAATTATTTCTAACCAAAGAAGGCTTCCGTTTCCGGTACCGAATAGTAAAGTACGCGTGTTTGTTCTGTGCTATCTTTTTTGGTTTTGGCGACGAGCGTGGAGGTGTGATTGAGGCGAAAGGTGGTGAGGGAGGTTAGTGAAGTGAAGGGGTTGTGTGGAAGTGCGGGGAGGCTGTTTTGTAAGGTTAAAAGGGTTAGGAGGAGAGTTGAAAGTGATAATTTGGAGGTTAGTTGTCAGGGACGGAAAAGTGAGAGAGAAGATAGGGGACAGCAGATCGGTAAAATAGGCCAGCATGCCTGTTACGAGGAGTCCAGTGGGGTCCGCTAGAGGGCAGCAGCAGGTAGAAAACAAACCCGGTGCTGATGATCTCACTGAGACCGGCGAAACGGGGAGTTGTAAGGGTGATGCCGAAGATAGCGATGATGGCGATGGCCAGTATGCTACGCCAGGAAACTTCGGGTGGGGAGAGAAGGAAGGGGGGCTAGTTGACCGGAGGCCTCGAGGTAGGCCGTCAAATCGGGAACTGCTTAACAGATCCAGAGCTAGCAGTTTAGGATCGAGACAACTTTTTGATAAATGGAGGCAGGGGGGTGGGTTGACGGATAAAAGTGACGAGGGGGATAAGACGGAAGACAGTAAAAGATCAAGGGAAGAAGAGGGGTATGAGCAGGGAAATGAGAAGTTGCGGAAAAAGTTTTAAAAAAAGTCTCCATCGGAAAGGAATAAAGCAAAAGGGAAAGTGGATTTAGAGAGCCTGGAAAATCTTATGAAAGGGTTTAGAGAGGAAACGAACCGAAGTCTGAATGGCATGCAAAAGCGAGGGGAGGAGGTTTGGGAGGAAATGAGAAAAGTTAGAGAGAAGTGGGAAGAATGGGATCTGGTGTGGCGGCAAGAAAAAGATAAAGTTTGGAAGAAGTTGGAAGATATTGAGAAAAATCAAAGGATGAGTGAGGAAAAGAGAAAATCAGATATGGAGAAGTTGGCAGAAAGAGTGAGGAAACTAGAGTGTAAGTCTGAGGATATGAAGAAAGGGAATGAGGGGGTAAGAGATGGAGAAATGAATGAAAACGTTATCCTAGAAAATGTGAGAATGAAATCAAGATTGAGAGAGTTGGAAAGGAAAATGGAAGTAGAAGAGAAGGCGAAACGGAGTAGGAATTTAGTGATTAGAGGAATGAAAGTGGATAGTGAATCAGGTAGAGAAGAAGTGGAAAAGTTAATGAGTGAAATTGGAGCAAAAGTGCAAGTGGAAGAGGTAAATGGAGTGGGAAGGAAGATTGAAGGTAAATCGCGTATGTATATGGTGAAAGTGAGAAATGAGGAAGAAAAATTTGATATCTTGAGAAAGAAAAAAGCCCTGAAGGGAAGGGAAGAAAGGATAGAGGAGGATATGACGTGGAATGAAAGAAGGAGAAAGTGGATGATGAAACAGAGAGCATGGAGTGAAAGGGAAAACGGTATGGATAGGGAAAGACAGGATGTGGATAAATGGGAATGTGTGGATATGGGATGATGAGGAAGAAAAATTGAGTGAAGTGTGTAGGGAAGGCCTATGGCGAAGAGAGGAAGAAGTGAAGACTAAGAATACAAGGGAGGAAGTAAGGGAAACACTAGAGGGTGAAAGACAAGAAGACGGAGCGACGGGGTTTCCACAAAAGTAGGGAGGGGACATAATGACGAAAGAAGGGAGAAAGGAAGGAAAAAAGAAGTGAGAGTAGCGTTTTGGAATGTATCAGGGCTAATGAATAAAGATGAAGGTTTCTGGGAAGAGTTGAAGAAATGGGATGTAGTGATGTTGAGTGAAACCTGGATAGATGAGAAGGAGTGGAAGAGAGTGAAGAGGAAGTTACCCAAGGGATATATGTGGCAGATGCAAGGGGCAAAGAAAGAGAAGATAAAGGGCAGAAAGAAAGGGGGTATGGTGTCAGGAGTGAGGAAGGAATTGGTAGGAGAAAAGAGAATAGAAATGGGATTTGAGGAAACGGATGGAGTAATGACGAGAATGGTGAAGATAGGAAAAAGTAAGGTGAGGATAGTTTGCGTTTACAGGAGAAGGGGAGAAGATGAAGGTTGGAGTGTGATTAGGAAATGGGTGGCGAAAAAGGATGACGAATTGGTGTTGATAGGAGGTGATCTGAATGCTTGGACGGGGGAACAGGGAGGGGAAATATGGGATGAAGACAGTGAGACTTTCAGGAGAAAATCGAAACACAAACAGGTGGACCAGGAGGGTAGGACTCTGTTGGAAATTCTGGGAGAAACAGGATGGTTTATTTGCAATGGGAACTCGGAAGGGGATGAGGAAGGCGAGATTACGTTTGCAGGGAAAGGGGAAACAGTGATTGACTACATTCTGGCCGAGGAAAGGGTAAGGAGGCTGTTGAAAAGAATGGAAGTAGGGAACGAAATAGGGTCAGAACACTTTCCGGTCATTGCAACGTTGAAATGTGGGAATTGGGGAAGTGAGGGAAGGAAGAAGGAGGGAGCGACAAGGAAAAAAGCAAAGATGGGTAAATGGGGAGCTGATAAGCTAAGAGAATATACGGAAAGAATGGAAGAAGAGAATGGTTTGATTGAAGATGGGGGAGGCGTCGATGAGATTTTGTGTAAGATGAGGGGAAGGGTAGAGAAGATAGTGGAAGAAATTAGGCCAAGTGAGGAAGAAAGAAGGGTGAAAAGAGGATGGTGGGATGCGGAATGTGTAGAGAGTAAAGAGCGTATAAAGTTATCGTGAAAGAATTGGAGAAGAGGAGAGATAGACAAAAAGGAGTATAATAAGAGAAAAAGGGAACACGAGAAATTACTGGATGTAAAACGACAGGAGGAGAAGGTGAGGTACATGAAGGAGGTAGAAAAAGCAATAAAGGAAGGAAGGGAATGGGAGGTGATCAATAGCGAAAGGAGTGAATGGAAAGGAATCAATGAAGATATAAGTATGGATGAATGGACGGCATATTTCAAGAAATTGCTAGGAGGGGTGGATAGCAAGGTAAGGGGGGATGGTAGAAAGATCAAGGAGGGAGGAATAGAAGGTGGGAATGACTTGACCAGAGAGGAGGTGAATCAAGCAATAGAGAAGTTAAAACGAAATAAGGCGACAGGAGAGGATGGGATGGAGAATGAAGCGTTGAAATTTGGCGGAAGGAGGGTTAGAGAAGAGGTTTGGGAAGTATGTAATAGAGTATGGAGAGGGGAAGGATGGCCGAAGGAGTGGAGAACAGGTTTGGTAGTTCCTTTATTAAAGAAAGGAGGGGGAAGAAAGTCGAAGATTATAGAGGAATCACTCTCATGCCAGTAACGTATAAGATTTACGCGGAGGTGCTTAGGAAGAGATTAGAAGAACAGGTAGATGAGAAAGGAAGTATTCCACACAATCAAACAGGATTCAGGAAGGGGATGGGCACAGTGGATAACATTTTCGTACTAAATTATTTAGTCAACAGTAACCTGGGAGAGAAAAAAGGAAAACTGGTCGCACTCTTTGTAGATTTTAAAGCAGCTTTCGACTCGGTGAATAGGAAAGTTTTGTGGAAGGCAATGAAAGAAAGGGAGGTGGACGAAGAGCTGATCGAGAGGATCAAAGAGGTCTTTACGGAGACAAAGACAAGGGTGAGGATCGGGGAACAGAAAGGAGAGGAGTTCTGGACAGGGAGGGGTCTTAGACAAGGGTGCCCGCTAAGCCCGTTGTTGTTTAGCATATTGTTAGCAGACCTAGAAGAGAAAATGGAAAGGAAAGGTAAAGGGGGTACAGTTCTAGGAAATAAGAGAATATACTCGTTAGCGTACGCGGACGATGTGGTGCTTCTAGCAGAGAATGAAAGTGGAATGAACTTGCTAATGAAAGGATTCGAAGAGTACGTGAGAGCGAAAGACTAGACAATAAATGTGACGAAGACAAAGATAGTATGTTTCAGGAAGAGAAAGAATGAGGTAAAGTATGGATGGAAGATAAATGGGGAAATGGTGGAAATGGTAGAAGAATTTTGTTATTTAGGATTCTGGTTCGAAGCGGGAGGTGGAAGTGAGCTGCAAGTGAAAAAAAGGATCGAAAGCGCGAGTAAGGTGATGGGTCAAGTATGGGGGATTGGAAAACGAAGATTCAAAGAGGACTGGAAGATGAGAGTATGGCTGTTTGATTCACTGGTATGGTCTGTGATGTGTTATGGAGTGGAGATGTGGGGATGGAAGGAATACAAAAAAGTAGAAAACATGCAAGAGAGATTTCTGAGATGGGTTATGGGAGTGAGCTGGAACTGCCCAGGTTATATGTTGAGAGAAGAAACAGGGAGAGAGAAATTGGTGATAAGGCAGAGGAAAAGGGTATGGAATTTTGAAGAGAAACTTAAAAGTGGTAAGGGTAGCAAAGTTGCACAAGCATGCCTGAAGGAAATATTAGATAGAGAGAGGAGAGGAAACACGGGACTTTCAAGATGGGAGGAGGAGAGATGGAAAGTTAGAAGAGAATGGAGAATGTGTGACGAAGGGAGGGAGTGGCAGATAGTAGAGGGGGAAATGAGTAAGAAGCAGGAAGAGGAAAGGTCGGAAAAGATTATGGAGTCCAAATATAATAAATGGTATAGATTCATCAAGATGGAAGGGGTCCCAGAATATCTAGGGAAGTTGAAAAAGGAGTGCAGGTGGTCCAGGATGATACGTTTCAGAATGGGAGAAGGTATGAATGAGTGTAAATATTGGATGAGTGAAGAAATGAAAGTGTTTAGGGTATGTGGGTATGAAAGGGAATCTTGGGAGCACGTGTTGTAGAGATGTACAGGGGAAGAGGAAGGGGGAAAAAGCGTGGTAGATAAAGTTAGGTGGATACTGAGCGGTTGTGGACAAGGGGAAAAGTGGATTAAGAGCTTGGAAGAGAGAAGGGAAGAGAGAATGCATGGGAGGGGAGAAAATCAAAATTTAAACATGGATATGGAAAATTAGTGTTGCGTGTTTTTTAAAAAAGCTTGAAGAGTAATGGTAAGAGGAAACGGAAGCCCTGGAAGGTCTCGCGCATTTGCTAGATAATAGTTATTAGCTAGTAAGATAATAGTTAAGAACTTGTAAATAATAAAAAAAAGGAGAAGCGATTATAGATTAAGATAAGCATAAGGCATAGTGGTTAAGTGAAATTGTAAAATATGTAAAGGGAACGGAGCCCTCAAACCCGTAAAAGGGAGAGTAATAAAATACAACTTCTAACCAAAGAAAAGGATTTTTAACAAAATATTTGAATTTTCAACAAAAACAAAATGAATTTTCAAACAAGAAGACTAATTTCCTACCAAAAAGACGAATATTCAACTGAAAAAAAAAAATTTTTAACTGAAAACTTACATTGAATACATTGGTTTAGAAAATTAATTTTTATGACAAATTTTGTTGTTAATTTTCAGCAAAATAATTCAATTTTCAACGAAGGAAGTGAATTTTTAACCAAAATATATAAATTTTCTAAGAAGAAGAATAATTCTCTACCAAAAAAGATGAATTTTCAACCATATAGTAGAATTTTTAACCAAAGAAATGATTTTTCATCCAAAAAGATAAATTTTTAACCAAAAAGATTAATTTTCAACTGAAAAAGGTAAACTTTCAGAAAAATGAATATTTAAATATTCAGTACAGAAAAAAAATAATTTTCAACGAGAAGAATAATATTTTACCAAAAAAGAGGAATTTTCTACAAAATACATGAATTTTCTTCAACCATATATAGTTGAATTTTCAACTAAAAAAGATACTTTTTTAACCAAAAAATAAATTGTTTCATTTTCAGTTTAAAAAATCATTTATAACCAAAGAAAAGGAGTTTTAACAAAATAGTTGAATTTTCAACAAAAACAAAATTAATTTTCAAACAAGAAGACTAATTTTGTACCAAAAAGACGAATTTTCAACTGAAAAAAAAAAAATTTTTATCGGAAAACTTCAGTATATACTTAACTTTACAGTTTAAAAAATTAATTTTTATCAACAATTTTTTTGTTAATTTTCAGAAAAATAGTTCAATTTTCAACGAAAGAAGTGAATTTTTAACCAAAATATATGAATTTTCTAAGAAGAAGAATAATTTTCTACCAAAAGAGATGAATTTTCAACCACATAGTAGAATTTTCAACCAAAGAAATGATTTATCAACCAAAAAGATGAATTTTTAACCAAAAAAATGGAATGATTGAATATTCTGTTAAAAAAAATTACTTTTCAACAAAAAAAAAAAGAATTTTCAACAAAATCGGTAAATTTTTTACAGTTTTCTACTGAGAAGAATAATATTATACCAAAAAAGACAAATTTTCAACAAAATATATGAATTTTCAACCATATATAGTGGAGTTTTCAACTAAAAAAGATAATTTTTTAACCAAAAAATAAATTGTTTAATTTTCAGTTTAAAAAATCATTTCTAACCAAAGAAAAGGAGTTTTAACAAAATAGTTGAATTTTCAACACAATCAAAAAGATGAATTTCAACACACACAAAAATTAATTTTCTAACTATAAATTCTAGTCTATACTTAATTTTTCAGTTAAAAAAATTAATTTTCATAAAAAAAATCTTTAGGAAAATAGTTAAATTTTCAACTAAAGAAACGAGTTTTAACCAAAAAGATGAATTTTCAAACAAACAATTTTCTACCAAAAAGAAGAATTTTCAACTAAAAAAAAATATTTTTCAGCTGGAAACTTTAGTCTTAACTTTTCAGTTTAAAAAATTAATTTTTATCAACAATTTTTTGTTATTTTTCAGCAAAGTAGTTCAACTTTCAACAAAAGAAGTGAATTTTTAACCAAAATATATCAATTTTCTAAGAAGAAGAAGAAGAATTTTCTACCAAAAAAGATGAATTTTCAACCACATAGTACAATTTTCAAACAAAAAAATGATTTTTCGACCAAAAAGCTTAATTTTCAACGAAGAGACGAATTTCCATTTAAAATACATGATTTTCGACCACCGGTTGATTTTTTAACTAAAACCCCTAAATTTTCAACCCAAAATGGAATAGTTAAATTTTCATTTAATTAATTCTCAACAATAAAAAAAGAGAAACTAATTTTTTCACCAAAATAGTTGCACCTATTTTTTTAGATAGGATTCTAAATTTAATTTCTTAAATCATATAATAACCCTTCTGCATAGAATTTAAAAAAAATAAAAATTTAAGACACTTTTTATCGTCTAACTATTAATAACTTTATTGTGTTGCTAGTATACACTTGATAGACATCGCAATTAACAAATAGTGACAAAAAAAGTATCAGATATCAAATATAAAATAGTTACCTGTGTGCATTTGCTATCTTCTTACAATTAAGTTTATCTTTCATATAAAATAAAGATTTAAACCTTCAATAATTCCAGCACAGGTTCGGCACACCAAGCTCAACAAAATTTCGTAAACGAAATCGAGCCTGCAATATTTACGATAGGGATGTTCGATTCCCATTCGATTCTTGAGAAGATCCATTTTTATAAGGAAAAAAATCGATTTTTTTAATCGATTCTTCATCCAAATAAAACAATTTTAAAATTTTTTAGACCAATTTTTCCAAAATCGATAAAAAGGGTCGAAAAAATCAGTTTTTTAAATCGATTGTGTTGAATTTAAAAATCAATCCTTTTCAAGGGTGTCTACTCAAATCCTGGGAAAAAATGCCCTGACATTTCCAGATTTTCTTTCCAGGTATTTTCAACCAAAGTGATGAATTTTGAATTAAAACGATGAAATTTCAAATAATATAGTTGAATTTTTAACCAAAAATGTGAATTTTCAACCGAGATAAATTTAAAAAAATAAGAATTTTTGACAAAATACATGAATTTCCAACTACAAAAGGTAAATTTCAAATAAAAAATTATATAATTTGTAATTTATTCAAAAAAAAATTTTGAAAATAGTTCAATTTTCAGTTTAAAAAAAATTAATGTTAAACCAAAAAGATGAATTTTAAACTAAAATGATGGAATCTTCAACTGAAATAGTTAGGAAGAGTTAAAAATAATTTTTCAACAAAATAATTCAATTTTCATTTGGAAAAGTTA
Organism: Andricus curvator; assembly: GCA_932195095.1. Lineage (NCBI taxonomy): Eukaryota > Metazoa > Arthropoda > Insecta > Hymenoptera > Cynipidae > Andricus > Andricus curvator. Next base: position 29,097 of record CAKNYM010046154.1, read on the forward strand.
AATTTTTAGTGAAGAAAATTAATTTATAGAGAAAAAAACGAACCTTCAACAAAATAGTTCAATTTTCAATTGAAGAGATGAATTTTCAATCAAATTGGAAAATTTTCAATGAAAAAAAAATTAACTTTTAAAAAAAGATTTTAACTTTCAACGAAGTACTTGAATTTTAACCAAAATTATTAATAATTTCTTATTTTATTATTATTATTTATTTTTTAATACTTCATTTTCAACCAAAAAAAGGAAGTTTCAACAAACTATTTAAATTTTCAACAAAATAAATGAATTTTCAACCAAAAAGATGAATTTTCAAACAAATAATTTTCTACCAAAAATACGAATTTTCAACTAATTGAAATATTATTATTAATTAATTAATTAATTAATAAAAATTAACAATAATTAAAATATTTAGCAATATTTTACTTTTTATTTGAAATGGACAATTAAAAATGAAATATTGAAAACTAAACAATTTTAAACTGAATTATATGAAATAGAAAGCCTTAAAGTAAATTTTAATTTTAAATCAAAAAAGGTGAATTAAAAAAAATAAGACAAATTTTCAAAAAGAGTTGAATTTTCAAGCAAATATATGATTTTTCAACCAAGAAGATTAATTTTCAACCAAAAATAAAATAGTTAAATTTTCAGTTGAAAAAATTAATTTCCATTTATTTTAAATTCAACATAATAGTTAAATCTGTAGTAAATCAACTTTTTTTGGTTGAAAATAATTTTTTTTTTAAATTGAAAATTAATTTTTTTAACTGAAAATTTAACTGTTTCGTTTTTTTTCGAAAATTGATCTTTTTTTTATCAAAATTTAATCTTTTTGGTTGAAAATTCATCTGTTTAGTTGAAAATTAATTTTATTTTATTGAAAATTCGTTTTTTGTTTGAATTCAACTGTTTTTGGTTTAAAATTTAAAACTTTTTGATTGAAATATCAAATATTAATTTTTTTGACGAAAATTGATCTTTTTTATAGAAATTTAATCTTTCTGGTTAAAAATTCATCTGGTTGAAAATTCATTTTTTTGGTTAATGATACATGATTTTAGTTGAAACTTTTTGATCGAAAATTTAACTATTGAAAATTATTATTTTTTGGGTTAAAAAAAATTTTAACTGGAAATTTAACTATTTCATGTTTGGTTGAAAATGTATCTTCTTCAGCTGAAAATTCCTATATTTTTCAAAAATTCGTCTTTTGATATAGAATATTAATATTCTTGGTGAATAATTCAAATTTTTAATTAAAAATTTATTTCATTCAAATCAATTTCCAACGCTCTTGATATCTCCTTTTAAATTTTTCGTGAAGATTTCATCTTTTTTGGTTGAAAATTCAACTACTGGGTTGAAAAATGAACTACTTTATTAAAATTAATTTTTTTTTTGAAGATTCATTTTAGTTTAAAATTCATTTCTCTGGTGGAAAAGATAATTATTTTGTTGAAAATTCGTCATTTTTTAAAAAAAATTAATCTTCTCGATTGAAAATTAATATTTTTGTGTTAAAAATTCAATTGTTTTGTAGAAAATTCATCTATTTTGGTACAAGTTTGATCTTTTTGGTTAACAAGTGTATTATTTTGTTTAAATTCAATTATTTTTTTAATAATTAAATAATTTTTTTGAAAGGTCATCCTTTTTGGTTGAAAATTGAACTATTCGGGTAAAAAAAAAGAACTGTTTATTTAAAAATTGAACTTTTTGTTTGAAAATTAACATTTTGGTTGAAAATTCATACTTTCGGGTTAAAAATTAACTTTTTTGTTGAAAATTGTTCTTTTTGAGTTGAAAATTTAACTGTTTTGTTAATATTTCGACTTTTCGGGCTGAAATTGAAACTATTTTGGTAGCAAATTTCAACTAATTGGTTTCCAATTGAACTATTTTGTTGAAAATTGAATTGTTTGGTAGAAAATTCGTCTTTTTCGCTTGAAAATTCAACTAATTGGTTGAAAAGAGAATTTTTTGCTAAAAATTCATATTTTCAGGGTGAACATTCAATTCTCTTGTTGTCAAAAAGAGTTAAATTTTCAACTAAGAAAGATTTTTCAGTTGAGAAAAAAAAATGACAAGGAAACTGTCGAATTTTCCACAAATACATGAATTTTTAACTAAATATTTGATTTTTTAACTAAAGAAGATGAATTTACAGTTAAATAAATTAATTTCCAAACAAACAAATGCTTTTCCAACTAAACACTTAAATCCAGTAATATGAAGCTACTTTTACGAATGAAACATTATTTTTAATTAATTTTATATTAGAATTCAAGAAAAATTTAAGCACGCTGTCGAAGAAATTCCCTGATTCCAGGTTTTTCCAGATTTTCCAGGCATTACCAAACATAAATTTACCAAACATAAAAACGAATTTTCAACAAAATAGTTAAATTTTCAACCAAAGTGATGAATTTTAAATTAAAATGATGAATCTTCAAATGGAATAGTTGAATTTTGAACCAAAAAGATGAATTTCCAGCCAAAAAGATGAATTTTCTACCAAAGAGACGAATTTTTAACAAAATACATGAATTTTCAACCCAAAATTGAATAGTTCAATTTCAGCAAAAAAAAAAACAATTTTAAATCAAAGAGACGAATTTTCAACTAAAATGATGAATTTTCGAAAAAAGAAAAATAATTTTCTACCAAAAAAATATATTTCAACCAAAAAAGATTTTAATTTTAAATCAAAAACAGTTTAATTCAACCAAAGAAGACGAATTTTCACCTGAGAAAGATTTTTCAGTCAAGAGAAAAAAAAGGCAACCAAACTGTCTAATTTTCCACATAATAAATTAATTTTCAACCAAAAATTAAAATTTTTAACTAAAGAAGATGAATTTTCAGTTAAATAAATAAATTTAAAAAAAACGCTTTTTCAATTGAACAGTTAAATCCAACCAAAAATTGAATAGTTCAATTTTCAGCAAAAAAAAATCAATTTTAAATCAAAGAGACGAATTTTCCACTAAAATGATGGAATATTCAACTGGATTAGTTACATTTTCAGTGAAAAAAATTAATTTTCAATACAACAATTTTTAAAACAAAATAGTTAAATTTTCAAACAAAGAGATGAATTTTTAACTAAAATGATGAATCTTTAACAAAAAAGAAACTGAATTTTCAACAAAGAAGCTCATGTTTCAACAAGAGTTGCATTTTTAACCAAGAAAGATTTTTCAGTCCACCAAACTGTCTAATTTTCCACATAATAAATTAATTTTCAACCAAACAGTTGATTTTTTAACTAAAGAAATTAATTTTCACCCAAAAAGATGAAGTTTAAACTAATGAGAGTATTCTTCTACCAAAAAAGGCGAATTTTCAAAAAACAGTTGAATTTTCACCTAAACCAGATAAATTTTCAACTAAAAATAGAATAGTTAAATTTTCAGTAAAAAAAATTAATTTTTAATCAAATTATTTTGTATAAATTCAAGTTACATCCAGTATTATAAAGCTACTGTTACGAATGAAACATATTTATTAAATCTGATATTAGAATTACAGAAAAATTGAAGCACCGTTTCAAAAAAATTCCCTGATTCCAGGTTTTTCTAGGTTTTCCAGGTCAGTAGACACCCTGTTTTGGAAGAATCGAACATCCCAACCAAACATAAAAACGAATTTTCAAGAAAAAAGTTAAATTGTCAACCAAAGTGATGAATTTTGAACTAAAATGATGAATTTTCAAATGGAATAGTCGAATTTTAAACCAAAAAGATAAATTTTTTACCAAAGAGACGAATTTTCAACCCAAAATTGAATAGTTCAATTTACAGCAAGAAAAAATCAATTTTAAATCAAAGAGACGAATTTTCCACTAAAATGATGGAATATTCAACTGGATTAGTTACATTTTCAGTGAAAAAAAATAATTTTCAATACATTTTTTTAGACAAAATAGTTAAATTTTCAAAGAGATGAATTTTTAACTAAAATGATGAATCATTAACAAATAAGAAACTGAATTTTCAACAAAGAAGCTCATCTTTCAACAAGAGTTGAATTTTCAACAAAGAAAGATTTTTCAGTCAAGGGGAAAAAAAGTCAACCAAACTCTCTAATTTTCCACATAATAAATTAATTTTCAACCAAACAGTTGATTTTTTAACTGAAGAAATTAATTTTCAACCAAAAAAATAATGTTTCAAGTAATGAGAGTATTCTTATACCAAAAAAGGCGAACTTTCATTTGGTTATTTTTGTCTAATGAGCCGAAAAGTGAGGTAGTTTAGAAGACTGTTTTTCAATTCTGAATCTTTTTCGTGCTCATTTTGCATAAAATTATTCATGATAAAATAGAATTCTAAAAAAATTAATTTTCAATCAAATTGTTTTGTGTAAATTCAAGCTAAATCCAGTATCATAAAGCTACTCTTACGAATGAAACATATTTATTCAATCTGATATTAGAATTACAGAAAAATTTAAGCACCCTTTCAAAAAAATTCCCTGATTCCAGGTTTTCCAGGTCAGTAAAAACCTCGTTTTTTGAAGAATCGAACATCCCTAATTGACGAACAATAATTTCACGTCTAATCTATAACGGACATGATGGAAAATTACGAATTATGTAGTATCTTGTTGAAAGCGTTGTAGGAAGTCTCCAGGTCGAAGATGAGTTGTCTGACTTGGGTGTCCGTGAGTTCATCAGATGCGGACATACTGTTCAGAGTTTGTAACCAATCAGCAACTTTTTGCTTACCATCAAAGTCGCTTGGAAGAATGCTGAGACGATTCATGGTGTCCATGAGATCACGAAGATCAGGATGGAGTTGGTCCATGGCCTTGATTTCCAGACGGAGCTTGTCCATCAGAGTGATGAATAAAGAGACGATGTCGGCGATGCATTTGGAAGTGTTGCCCTTATCGTCTTTTATCGTTATTGGCCTGTCTTCCTTGATTCTCTCGAGTGCTGCTGGACAGTCGAGTCTGAAAGCTCTCGCGAAGGCGTCGATTGTCGGATATTGATCACTTTGTACCTAAAATAAAAATAAAAATTAGAATAACGAAGAAAGGAAAATATAAGACGAAAAAAGACGATTTTTCAACGAAATAGTTAAATTTTTAACAAGAAAGAATTTTTTCAACAAAATAAAATAAAGTTTCAACGAAATCGTTCAATTTTCAGTAAAAAAATTAATTCTCAGCCAAAGAAAAAACGAATTTCCCATAAAATAGCTCACTTTGCATGAAAGAGATGAATTTTCAATTAAAATAATGATTCTTCAACCAAAAGTTAATTTTTAACAAAAGAGTTTAACTCTCAACCAAGTAATAAATTTTTATTTCAAAAAAGATGAATTCTGAACGAAAAATGTAGTCGTTGATATTTCAACCAAAAAAGATTTTAATTTTTAATCAGAAATAGTTTAATTCAACTCAAAATGACGACTTTTCAACATGAGTTGAATTTTCAACTAAGAAAAAATTTTCAACCAGGAAGATTAGTTTTCTACCAAAAGGAACGAATTTTTCATGAAAAAAATAAATAAATTTTAAACCAGATACTCGAATTTTCAACTAAAAACGATAAACTTTCAACCAAAAATAGAACAGTTAAATTTTTAGCAAAAAAAATTTAATTTCAAGAAAAAAACGAATTTTCAACAAAATAGTTCAATACAGTAATATAAAGCTACTTTTACCAATTCAGAATTATTGTTATTCAATTTTATATTGGAATTTGAAAAAAAGCACGCTCTCGAAAAAAAAAATTCCTTGACATTTCCAAGTGTTTCCAGGTATATAAAAATTCCCTGATAATTCCAGGTTTTCCAGGTAGGGTAGACACCCTGTCCTCGTATTTCAATAAAATAACTGTTTTAAAAGCAAAAAAAGACATTTCAAATTCAAGATCCCCGTGAAAACTTAAGATTTCCAGGTTTCCAAGGTAAACAAAAATATAAATAAATCAATTTTCCACGAAATCGTTAAATTTTCTGTTGAAAAAATTAATTTTCGATTAAAAAAAATTACTTTCAACCAAATAAATGAATTTTTAATTTAAAAAATGAATTAATCACCAAGAATATTAATATTCTTCTTAAAAAGACGAATTTTTAACAAGTTATACTAGGAATTTTCAAATGAAGATTTTCCACCAAACATGAAATAGTTAAATTTTCTGCCAAGAAAGAATTTAATTTTAAATAATGAACAGTCAAATTCAACCAAAAAGGACGAATTTTCTACAAAATAGTTGAATTTTCAACAAAAATGACGAATTTTCATGAAAATCGTTAAATTTGTAACAAAATAAAACCAATTTTGATGAAATAGATCATTTTCATCCAAACAGATGAATTTTCGACCACGAAGATCAAATTTCTATCAAAAAAGATAAATGTTCGATAAAAAATGGAACATTTAAATCTGGATAAATTTTCAGTTAAAAATACTAATTATCCATTTTTTTTAAAATTATTTTTAAATAAAAAGATAAATTTTCAATCAAGGAGATTAACTGTCTACTAAGAAGATTATTTTTCAACATAATACATGAATTTTCAAACAAATATTAGAATTTTTAACGGAACTAACTATCTCATAGTTAAATTTTCAACCAAGGAAGTCAATTTGCAACTAAAAAGATAAATTTTCAACCTATAAGATTTATATTCTTACAAAAAATACGAATTTTCAACAAAAATAAAGCAATTTTCAACCAAACAAAATAATGTTCCACAGAGCAGTTGAACTTACAACTAAATAGTTGAATTTTCAACAACAAAAAAAAAGATTTTTTAACCAAAGAGTTAAATTTTCTACCAAAAAAGACAAATTTCCAACAAAATACATTTATTTGAACCAAAAAAAGATCGTTAAATTTTCAACCAAAGAAATGAATTTTCAACCAAAAAGATAAAATTTCAACTAATGAGATTATTCTTCTAACAAAATGACGTATTTTCAATAAAATATTTAAAGTTTCAAACAAATAAAATAAATTTTTAAGGAAATACTGAAATTTTCAACCAAACAGATGAATTTTCAACTAAGAAGATTACATGAATTTTCAACGAAGAAGATTACATGAATTTAAAGTAAAAAAGAAAAAATATTCAACCAAAAATAAAATAGTCAAAATGCTAGATAACTCAATTTTCGACCCAAAAAAACGAATTTTGAAAAAGGTGAATATTAAACCAAGAATATTAACTTTCTACTAAGAAAGCCGAATTTTCAACAAAATACATGAATTTTCAATCAAATAGTTGAATTTTCAACTAACTTTTTCTATGAAAAAAGATCAATTTTCGACAAAAAGGAAATAGTATAATTTTCAGTAAAAAAATTAATTTTCGATGAAAAAAAAATATTTTTAACCAAAGAAATGAATTTTCAACTAGAAAGATGATTTAGTCACCAAGAATAATAATATTCTACATGAAAAGACGAATTTTTAACAAGATATAGGAATTTTCAACTGAAGAAGATACATTTTCCACCAAACATGAAATAGTTATATTTTCAGTTAAAAATAAAAAAAAAAAAATTTATAACAAAATTGTCAAATTTTGAAAAAAAAAGGTTTTTCAAGTAAAATGAGGAATTTTTAACTAAGAAAATTGACTTATAACAAAGTAGTTCCACTTTCAACTACGTAGTTGAATTTTCAAACAAAAAAGACGAATACTCAAAAAAATGTAATAGTTGATATTTCAATCAAAAAGTTTTAAATGTTAAATTAAAAACAGTTGAATTCAAACAAAAAGACGAATTTTTAACAAAATAGTTACATTTTCAACCAAAAAAATTATTTTTCAAACAAATATTTGAAAATTTGGCAGAATTTACTATCTGATAGTTGAATTTTCTACCAAAAAAGACAAATTTTCAACAAAATATCAATTTTGTTAATTAAATATTATAAATTAATATTTTATAAATTATAAATTTAATAAAATTATTTTTTTTTTAATTTTAATTTAATTTAATTTAATTTTTTTTTTAATTTTTAATTTAATTTTAATTTTAATTATTTTTTTAATTAAATTATAAATAAAATTATAAATTATAAATATTATATTATATAAAAAAATTAAAATAATTCAATAATAATCAACAAAAATATACGAATTTAAACTAAAAAACATGAATTTTCAACCAAAAATTGAAGAGTTAAAATGCTAGAAAAATCAATTTTCGACCCAAAAAGGCGAATTTTCAAAAAGGTGAATATTAAACCAAGAAAATTAATTTTCTATCAAGAAAGAAAAGTTTTCAACAAAATACATGAATTTTCAATGAAATATTGGAATTTTCAACCAAAAAAGATTTTAATTTTAAATAAAAAACAGTCAAATTCAACCAAAAAGGACGAATTTTCAACAAATTAGTTGAATCATCAACCAAAAAACATTAATTTTGAACCAAAGAGTTTCATTTTTAACCAAAAAGCATTATCTTTTAACAAAAATGTAAAATTTACAACCAAATAATAAAATTTTAAACCAAAAAGGATTAAAATTCTTGTAGAAGATATACATTTTCAAACCAAAAAGACGAATTTTCTACAAA